>BOPN01004248.1:47500-55000 GCA_017312705.2 Penaeus japonicus | reverse complement strand
GAAAAACCTGACCAGAACCGGTCTTCCGATTACCTGAAAGCGATCAGCGTCACTTTACATAAAAACGCCCACGAGCTGTTGACGTGCGTGGCAAAGCAGTATCCGTAGTATCCGCCCGTACACCCGCGCGCCCGTGACAGAGCCGACGCCCGCCCCGACGCGCTGGTCCCGTTAACATCTCATTACAATATTAACATGCAAGTCCGCCCTCAAGCAGATAATAATAAGCTTCAGATATGCCCTCGTGAGCACTCAGGGAGGGCGTTGTCGGCGCTGGGGGGGGGGGGGGTGCGGGGGAGGGGGGAGGCTAGGGGAGAGGAGGAGGGGAGGAGAAGAAAAGAAGGAGAAGAGGGGGAAAAGAAGGAGAAGGGGAGGGAAAGAGGGAGCAAGGGAGGAAAAGAAAGAGAAGGGGAGGAGAGGGAAAAAAGGAGAAGGGGGGAGACGGGAAAGAGAGAGGGGAGACTGGGAAGAGATTGAAGAAAAGTGGAGGGCAGGAGGAAAGGAGGGGGGGTGAGGAGAAGGAGGGGGGGGGGGCACAGCGGGAGGTCGAGGCAGAAACGGGAAATCCGAATTTAATGGATTTTCCTATTCTTAATCTTGTTCTTTCCTTTTTCCCTTTCTATCTTCCCTCTTTCAGGTCGTCTTCTTCTCTTGTATTTTTATATCCTATTCTTATGCCTATCGTCTTCCTCCATGTTTTCCTCCTTCTTCCTCCCTCCTCTTCCTCTTCTTCATTTTCTTCCCCTCTTCCCCGTTCTCCTCTCCTCTCCTTCCTTGTCTTAATCATCCTTCTCCTCCTCCTCTTCCTCCCCAATATCTTCCTCCGTTTCTTCTTCTTTCTTTTCCTCCTCCCTTCTCCTCTTCTTCATTTTTTTCTCCTATACCCCCACCCCCTCCTCGTCAATAGACTTTCCTCTTCCCCCTTCTCTCTTCTCCACTCTTCTTTCTCCTCTTTTTTCCTATTCCTCTTCTTCCTCTTTCGTCTCCTCCCTATCTCTTCCCCCTCTTCCTCCTCCATTTCCTCATCTCCCCCCACACCCATTCCTCTCCTCTCATCTTCGCCTTCTCTCCCATACCTATTCCTCTCCTCTCCCCCTCCTTCATCCTCCCTACCCATTCCTCCTATCCTCCCCACACCTTATCCATTCCTCCTATCCTCCCCCCTACCCCACCCATTTCTCCTATCCCCCCACCCCACCCATTCCTCCTATCCTTCCCCCACCCCACCCATTCCTCCTATTCTCCCCCACCCCACCCATTCCTCCTATCCTCCCCACACCCCACCCATTCCTCCTATCTTCACCCCCCCTACCCCACCCATTCCTCCTATCCCACCCATTCCTCCAATCCTCCCCCCCACCCTACCCATTCCTCCCATCCACCCCCCTACCCCACCCATTCCTCCTATCCACCCCCCTATCCCACCCATTCCTCCTATCCTCACCCCCACCCCACCCCCACTCCCACCCCACCCCCTTCCTCCTCAACTTCCGCCCCCTATGTCCCTATGTCTCGTAGAAAGTAGTCGGACAGATTACCATCTTCTACGAGTGAGATCGTCGGCGCTAAGCAATGGCAAGGTGAATGAAACGTTGAAATTACCGCCATCACTATATGAATGGAATAGATGACTTTATTTTCACCGGGACCAGACGCCCGTGACGAGCCTTTTCCCCCGTGAGATTAACTGACGATTTGCTGATGCGGTGTGTTCATTGTGTACGAAATTGTTTTTTTTTTTTTGTTCTTTGTTTGTTTGTATGTTTGTTTGTGTGTTTGTGTGTTTGGTTGATAGTGTATGGAGAATAAGATGTCGTGGGTCCTTGTTTTGGAGGGTTTGGGAAAGTCAGAAGGAAAATCTATTGGATTTTGATCACCGTTGTTTGTGGTTTCTTTTCCTTGATGCTTGGTTGTCTGTTTAGCAAGATGTTTCGGTCTCTCTCTCTTTCTCTCTTTTTTGCTCTCTCTCTTACTCTCTCTCTCTCTCTCTCTCTCTCTCTCTCTCTCTCTCTCTCTCTCTCTCTCTCTCTCTCTCTCTCTCTCTCTCTCTCTCTCTCTCTCTCTCTCTCTCTCTCTCTCTCTCTGTCTATCTGTCTTTCTCTGCCATTCTCTCTCTCTCTCGAAACTTTTACTCGAAGAATTCTCAGATTACTAATCTTCTAAAATCTATACAAAAAAGAACGCCATTGCATTGCCACCAGATTTTCTCAAAGAATCTTTCAAAATTTTTACCTACGGAATTCCATTATTCGCATTAACAAATCTCACATAAAAATATACTTAACTAATATACTTACTTCCTCACTAAGAATCTTCCGAAAACATATACTCAAACTACATCACTGGCACTGAGAACCTCTTGAAGAATCTTTCAAACCTTATACTCAAAGAATTCCACTGGCACTGAGATCCTCTTTAAGGATCTATCGGAACTTCAACTAATAGATTTCCTTGACTCTGCACTCAGGCCTATGGGCATATATACGGAGACTCACCTCCAGATCTTATCCTGCCTCTGCCCACCGCGGGTAGGCCTAGGGAACCTCGCTTCCGTTCCCACCTAATTATCAGATCTTTCTAATCGTCACCTCAAACGCGAGTAGTGATTGTGAATAAATCTTTTACGTGCTAATGGTTCTTTAATGAAAGACAAGTCATTATTCATTAATTATCCGTTCTCTTGTCTCTTCCTCTTTGCCTCTAGACGCGATGTGCAGTGGCTTGCGTCTGGGTTCTTTGTGTGTGTGTGTGTGTGTGTGTGTGTGTGTGTTTAAGTAATATAGATAAACATGGAAGTGTAAGAAAAGCTATACGATACTACTACTTGTAATATATATATATATACATATCATTCTCTCTATCTGCCCATCTGCCAATCTCCGTGCCTCTCTTCCAGCCCTGGGCATCCCCAAGGGGCGCGGTAATCGATCGAGCCACGCAAGTAGTGTCGATTCACTCAGGAAGGAAACTCCTGCTATCTCTCATCAAGGCGGATCACGTCTCCACCCTTCCGCCAGAATCTTCCCGTCGCTCGTTTTATTATTCATTTTATCATCATTCCCGTGATAAACGCTCTCTTCTGATTCCTTTTATATTAAAAAAAAAAAAAGTGGAAAGGTGAAGAGAGGAGTGAAGCGAGTAGGAGGCGATTCTATCAATTCGTGAGTTGCTTGGTTGTGATTTTTATCATGTGATTGATTTTTTTTTTTTTTTATGTTCTCCTTTTTGAAGATTTACTGTGTTCGTATTATGCGAATTGGGCAAGGATAAATCATTGTTGCTTGCCTTCAGGAATTAGCATATGATTCTCATGCAGAATCTGTAGAGACTTATGCTTGAGGAATTTCATATTTGGTAGTTAGGTCCTCATTAAGAATCTCTTTCTTATAGAATTCCACTAGTGTGCGCTCAGATCTTCTCAGGATTCTTTTCAATTCCATTCCATTACCCTGTACTCAGATTCTTCTTAAGAATCTTTCGAAACTTATACTCGAAGAATTCTCAGATTACTAATCTTCTAAAATCTATACAAAAAAGAACGCCATTGCATTGCCACCAGATTTTCTCAAAGAATCTTTTAAAAATTTTACCTACGGAATTCCATTATTCGCATTAACAAATCTCACATAAAAATATACTTAACTAATAAACTTACTTCCTCACTAAGAATCTTCCGAAAACGTATACTCAAACTGCATCACTGGTCCTGAGAACCTCTTGAAGAATCTTTCAAACCTTATACTCAAAGAATTCCACTGGCACTGAGATCCTCTTTAAGGATCTATCGGAACTTTAACTAATAGATTTCCTTGACTCTGCACTCAGGCCTATGGGCATATATACGGAGACTCACCACCAGATCTTATCCTGCCTCTGCCCACCGCGGGTAGGCCTAGGGAACCTCGCTTCCGTTCCCACCTAATTATCAGATCTTTCTAATCGTCACCTCAAACGCGAGTAGTGATTGTGAATAAATCTTTTACGTGCTAATGGTTCTTTAATGAAAGACAAGTCATTATTCATTAATTATCCGTTCTCCTGTCTCTTCCTCTTTGCCTCTAGACGCGATGTGCAGTGGCTTGCGTCTGGGTTCTTTGTGTGTGTGTGTGTTAGTGTGTGTGTGTTCGTGTGTGTGTGTGTGTGCTTGTGTGCGTGTGCGTGTGTGTGTGTGTCAATACACACATGTCTGTTTTCGTGAGTGGGAGGTGTTCTTCCTCTCACTCTCCCTTTATCTCCAGGATAAGACGCCTGTTGGAAGTATCAGGTACTCATTACCAGGGTCAGATACCGCGATAGCTGACCGCACTAATTACAAGGTCTTATTTGTAAACGTCCTTCCTCGCCCTCTGCTGTATCAGCACCTGGTCAGCAGTCGACCTGGTTTGTTGGCGCTCCGGCATTTCGCTCGCCCTTAGATAGACATATCACTGAGATTAATGAACGGCGATTTATCTCGTTCGGAGGTTATGTTTCATGGAAAGTCGCCACCTCACATGAAATGGTATTACGCATATCGTTATGCGTTCTCCAGCGTAGCCTTTGCTTGAGGAACACGTGTACGAGAAATACGTTTTCCTGCATTTGTGTACGTGTGTGTGTACCTTTTATCCTTAATGTGTTTCACTACTCTAGCAGTCTGTGCTACTCATTGTTGCATTCATTCTTAATTGGCCAAGATTGTAACTACTTCCTGTTTCTTTCGCCTGTTTGGTGTGCTCTCTATTACATGTATCACCGTCTTCTACGTCCTTTACTTTAGCTGTCTAAGTAATTTACTCGACCTGTCTATCCCCTCCTGCACACCGCTTTTTCATCGGAGTTACTAAAGACGTCAGCATAATACGGTCATGATCTCAGAAATAGCAAATTATACGTATCGTTTTAAGTCGCTCGTAAAGACAAATGGGTACTTCCATTACTATCATTTTTCATGAAGAATTGTGCGTAACTCTGAAGTCGCGAATAATATCGGGTGATGAGCGTGGATAATGAAGCAATAAGAAAGGTTCAACAACCAACGGGTCGATACAACGCCAATCAAAATGGTTCAATGAGCATCGGTTTATCGTACGTTATTTTTATCTACCTCTGCGTCAGCTCTACGTAGGCCAATCGCTACGGCATGTTACGTACTAAAGAGAAAGGCCCAAAAGACTTATCTTCCGACTAGCTAAGTCCATTTCGTTCCTAAAACGAGTCTATGTTCCCTCCATTACGTGCCACGTCACAGCTACCAACGTCGTCGGCTCCTCCACAATACGACTATTAATTGTTACATATGAAGACGAGACAGGCTGGAGTATTTTTCATCTGAAAAATTCCCTAGACTAAGAGTGGCAGAGAACGTAATTACATTCCAACATTTTGTCATTAAAAAGTCGATGTAATTTCCCGTTAGTGAAGTCGTGTGACTAATGATCTGTGAAGTCCATTACATGATCGTCTCAGAGACGTGTACGCAAGGACTCGAAGACGGAAGAAGACACACACGAAGGAGAAGTGTACACGAGGGACTTCTGTACATAGGAGATGTGTACATGAGGGACTTCTGTACATAGGAGATGTGTACATGAGGAACTTCTGTACATAGGAGATGTGTACATGAGTGGCTTCTGTACGCGGGAGATATGTACACAAAAGGCCTACAGTATGTGAGAGAGATAGAAATTTTGTTCCTGGCGGGTTGTGAGTGATATTTGGGGTCGTATGTAAGGAGCTTTTGGGACACTACAAGGTAAAAGGAAGGGACACTTTGCCGCAGAGTATTCGTGTCGTTCATTGGCGAGCTTTGGTTGACTGCCTTCGTGTCAAAAAGAAACTTACACACTGAATCACTGAATTTATTTGATTGTGATATAAGACATTATGTACAAAATGAGGAAAGAAAAGGATTGAATATGGGAGATATGAATTTAGAAGAGAGAGAGAGTGGGAAAAAGAGAGAGAAAGAGAGAGAGAGAGAGAGAGTGAGAGATTACTGATTAGATTTAGAATCAAAACAAATTTAAAAATCTAGAAAGAGATTTTTTGAAGTAAGTGCCAGTAGACATTAAGGAATCTGACGAAGAATGGTGAAAAAAAACGGGTTATTGAAAGTAAGGGAAAATACAATGAAACAAAATGAATTCACTCATTAAAGGCAGCAGAAATGGAGCCCCATTAAAAGATCTCGAGTGTAAAACATACCAGAGAGAAAGGAAATAGAGACAAAGTTATATATGAGATAATGAGAACACCAATATGTTTTATGAGAATCGTCAATGACACGTAGGCTGTGATAGGCGTGAGAGGAGGAGGGGGGGAGGGAGAGAGGAGGCGAGGGGAGAGGGTGGAGGGAGAGAGGAGGCGAGGGGAGGGGGTGGAGGGAGAGAGGAGGCGAGGGGAGGGGGTGGAGGGAGAGAGGAGGTGAGGGGGGGGGAAGTGATGATGCCCTCTTGCCCCCCACCCTCCCCACCTTACCCTAGACCGGCCTCCCCTCCTCCCCCTCCCCCCATCGGCCCCCCACGCCTAGCGCCATTTCCTTTCCGGCGGGAACGAAACAAAAGACTCACGCGAAACTCAAATTAAGATTACAGTTGACGGTAATTAATTCCTATTTGTGACTCCTTATCATTATGGCAGTCGGAAACGGGGCTTCTCGCGGATCTGGGAAAAGCAGCCTAATGCCAAGGAGTTCTTAGAACGAGAATCCCTTGGCAGACCATGGGCGGGGAAGCGACGGGAGCGTAGGCCGAGTCACAGATCCGAGATGATACGAGGGGGGGTAGGGGGGTGGACAGAGGATGTATTGGAGGGGGGGGGGTTAAGTAGATGGATAGAGGGTGTGTTGTGGAGAGGGGTGGATAGATGGTGTGTAGGGGGGGGGGGGGGCAGGAATAGAGGTTATAGGCTGGGGAATGGGGCGCGAAGGACGGGCGTGGGGAAGGCGCCTAGTTGTAAGTGTCTCCGATAAACAACGAAGCTTTTGGGTGGAGGGAAGTGGAGATCCTGGCGAGGATATTTCGGGAAAAGCGGAAGATTGTGCGATTGTGCGATTGTGACTTCGTGCGACCGTGGGAGTGCAGATGTGCTCGCGCTCTCCGGACAGAAAGGCTTTGGGCAGATTTCTTTGACATTTACGTGTGGATTTATGTATATATATAAGTAATTCACTATCTGTTCTATATGTACGTCTCTCTCTTTCTCTCTCTCTCTCTCTCTCTCTCTCTCTCTCTCTCTTTCGCTCTCCTCTACCTCATCCCTCTCCTCCTCCTCTCTCCCCTTCCTCTCATTCTCCCTCCTTCCATTCCGCGCAACCTGCCTTCCAAACCAACATGCAGTTAACCCTATAACTCTCTGGCGCCACAGATAATCGAACTAAGACAGAAGTTTGGCGTCAATTCCCGCAGACTTTTTCCCTTTTGCACGGGCCTAGCCTTAGTAGGGGGGTGGGGAGGAATCAAAACACGATATGAAGCTTTTGGGGGAAAAAAAAGCTTCTTGGAAGATTTTCTTCTTACT
>BOPN01004248.1:25000-30000 GCA_017312705.2 Penaeus japonicus | reverse complement strand
CACACACACACACACACACACACACACACACATATATATATATTTATATGTATATCCATATATACATATAGATGCCACATACACTTCCAAACGAATAAAAGAGCAAACGCAGCCAAAAGTACCGCCAAAGCCACGCCATGTGGAACCAAATAAACCAAGATTGAAGCAAGATTCTCTCCCGCAAAACCCTCATGAACCGCTGCAACAAACAAGCTCATACCAACGTTCGGCCGAGGTGGTGAGCGCGGTTGCATGCTTCGTCTCGCAACATATGTAAACCGTTTTTTTTCGGCTCATCCTTGGCAGCAGTGTGCAATGGCGTGCAACTCTTCCGTAAAGAGTTGTTTACGTTGTTTAATTGGGTGTTTATGTATATATATATGTCAATATCTATATCTATATGTATCCATCTATCAATCTATTTCTCAATATAGCTATCAATCTATCTGTCTAATGTATATATTTATCTATCTATCTATCTATTCATCTATTTACCTACCTATCTATGCATCTGTTTATTCATCTATCTATATGTCTGCCTGTCCATCTATTTATCTATCCATCTATATATATATATCCATCTCTCTCTAAGGGCAAGCATGTGAAACTTGTCTTTGTAATCATAGCTACCCATGCCTACCCACGCAGATAGGTTACACGCCCTCTCTTCCTGAAACGCCCACTTCATAGCCAAGGCATCTCTTTCATCAGACGCCCAAATCATAACTAGCGTTTTATACCAGACGCCTACTTCAGAACCAGGCCGTCTATTCCAACAGACACTCACTTCACAGCCAAGCCACCTATTCCAACAGACACTCACTTCACAGCCAAGCCACCTATTCCAACAGACACTCACTTCACAGCCAAGCCACCTATTCCAACAGACACTCACTTCACAGCCAAGCCACCTATTCCAACAGACACTCACTTCACAGCCAAGCTTTTCCAGCAGGAGCTTGAGAGGCCCCGAAGGAGGTGCTTTACTATGACATGAATGCATTGTGAAAATCCAGACGTTTCCTTCATGGAGGAAGTGAAGAGTGAATGAAGGAATGTAGGTGGAACAGTGGCTGAAAATGGGACTAATTAGGGTAGGGGGACACATGCCCTCCCTCGCCCATCACCAGCGCTGTAATTAACGGTAATTATGCATTAATGATACGTTGGGACGATTTGATTTACATGACCGAGCGGAGTTTGTTCAAAATATTAGTTTCGAATCATTAAGCTCATTAATAACTCTATCACGACTAGTAATATCATCTCCGCCGAGGACTCATTAAGACATTATGATACCGGGTCACGTGACAGTCGCGACGACGCCGGAACTAAAAACCTTAATGAAAATCATTCGTAAAATCTGGCAGAAAACGCGTCCCACGGGGCGGACGCGGCCGAGATTACGTTCCCCGAAGCGCCGTCTCACTCATTCATAAATCTCTCAGGGCTTTGTAATCTGACATTATCCTCCGCCACTGCGTCATGGCAGCGCGCTCACGGAACACTCGGGGAGAAATATGCCTTAATTCTAAAATGAAATTAAACTTGAGCTGTGAGGAAGGAGGGAGAGACGGGGACGAGAGGGAAGAGAGAGAAAAGGAGGTGGAAGGCTAAGTTAAGAAGGCGGATTAAGTACGAGGGACTGAAAAAAACAACAACAAAAGAGTTAACGTCTCGTCCTTTCCATAGACTCGTATTCGGATTCATTTACGCGCCATCAATCCTCGAGTAAACTCAGCCATAAACATGAACGATTTCCGGGTTAATTAAGGAACAGTAATTACACAATTATCGTCAATGGCCATTCTCAACCAGTGGGAGAAGTGGGCGGAGGGGGGTAGGAGTAGGGGTGGGGGTGGCAGTCCCTCCCTACTCTGAGTACACACAACAAACTCGTATTTACTCGTATAAAGTTGGGACACAGTGAGGGCCTTCGGGAAATTCTGAAGAGCACGCCAGAGGGACCGGTGTATGTACCTCTGTCTCCACAAACAAGAAGTAATTGCAACAAAATGACTTATTCAGCGAAACAAATTGCTAATAAAATAGTTGCTGGGGATATCAGATGACAAACTTGGCCCTGTCTAATCTAAATTGCGAATTCTAAACAAGAAGAATATATATGAAGTGGATTTGGTTATAAATCACTTTTTTTTCTCTTATAAGAGTCACGTAATTCCTGTAAATCAAAATAAAGACAAGCACTGAAAAAAGAGAATGTAACGTGGCTGTTGCTGAGTGGGCGTCGCCGTTATTGATATAAAATTATTTTACAAAAGGTAGAAAAGACAGGAAGGAACTTCTCCATATTTTTTTTCTTTCTTTCTTTTTTCACGCAACATCCATGCAGCCGTCACCGTAGCTCATAACGTCTTACCGCCACGGAAAAAGTAGAAAGAAGAGTCGTGTCCTTATTTCTTCGTCTGTCGCAGGAGTCGACGCTGTTATGTTATTAGGACTTTGGGCAACGCCATATGAGTAGAGGGTTTCGGATTACATGTCCTCCCATGAGGACTCGAGACCATGGAAGATCCTGGGAATGTTCGGTTACTAATAATTATGTTTTTGCCGCCGTCCTTATCTCATACCGGTTTGGCTTTTATATATATATGTGTATAAATGCATACAAATATGTATGTATATATATATATATATATACATATATATACATACATATATAAATATATATATATACATATATAAATATGTATACATACATATATATATATATATATATATATATATATATATATATATATATATATAAATATATATATATATATATATAAAGTACACACATATATAGATAGAGTTTGGTGATGAACAGGATCCGCGGACAGACCAGTATAACAATCCATGGAATTGTTTTTTTCTGGTCGATGTAAGTATTTTTAGACTGAATATTTAGGTTATTGTCATTACCATTATCGTCATTATCATTATCACTATCATTATCATTATTACTATCATCATTATCATTACTATCATCATTTTTGTAACAGGAATGATAATACAATCAAATGATTCTGTCCTGATTAATGATGATAGAAATTACTACCGCTAAAATTATTAATACTAATAATTATTATTTTAACTTCTACTGCTACTATTCCTATAATCATCAGTAATATTAGCATTAACATTACTATCCTTATTCTTAATATTCTTATCATTCTAAATATCATGTTTTTTATCATTATCATAACTTGCACTATAAACAGTATTATCATCTTTATCATGTTTATTACTATAACTGTCACCATTATCATTATAATGAGCAGTACTGTTGTATTTATTATGATCATTATCATTATCATCAACATTACTGTTATCACTATTGTTATTATTACTATCATTATTTTTATCATTTATTATTGATATCACATCATTATTATTGTCATTAATATCATTATTATTTTCAACATTTTCATAATGAGTAGTAGTAGTAGTGGTAGTAGCAATATCCTTATTGTTAATGTCATTACCATCATTATCATTACTGTTAGTATCATTATTACAATCATTATCATTATCATTTTATTGCTGTATCATCATCATTAATATTTTCATTATGATCATTATCATTAACATAA
Source organism: Penaeus japonicus (assembly GCA_017312705.2). NCBI lineage: Eukaryota > Metazoa > Arthropoda > Malacostraca > Decapoda > Penaeidae > Penaeus > Penaeus japonicus. The sequence goes on along the minus strand of BOPN01004248.1, from coordinate 26,404 downwards.
TTCTTATTATTAATATCATCATCATAATTATTATTGCCTTTAGCAATAATAATATCATCATGCTTATTATCATCATCATTATTATCATATTAATCAAAATTATCATTACTATTATCGTAATCATTCTTATCAGATGGTTCCTTTCAACCATGGTAATTTTACTGATGTTTCCATAATGAAGACTATCAGCAGTAGTAGGTAGTAGTTCTTACTAATGATACTACTACACCAACTTATCTAATTAGCATAATGAATAAGAAACTCATCACAATATTGCTAGTAGTTTTTTGTTTTTGTTATTTTGTTTTTCCTATTCGTATAAAAAATAACATCCCTCCACCCCGCCTTCCTTTTTTTTCTTTCTTTCTTTTTTTTATACATGAAAAAACAAGTAAATCCCTTTAGTACTTTCAATTATATTATTCCTGTTTTTGATGTAATTTTGTGGTCGGTTTGGGTGTTTGAGTTATGTTTAAGTTATGTTTGGGTGTTTATATTATGTACTCTTAGTCTTAGCATGTGCGCGTGCCAGTGGAAAAAAAATGTGTGAATGTGTGTGTGTGTGTGTGTGTGAGTGTGTGTGTGTGTGTGTGAGTGTGTGTGTGTGTGTGTGTGTGTGTGTGTGTGTGTGTGTGTGTGTGTGTGTGTGTGTGTGTGTGTGTGTGTGTGTGTGTGTGTGTGTGTGTGTGTGTGTGTGTGTGTGTGTGTGTGTGTGTGTGTGTGTGTGTGTGTGTGTGTGCTGCAAATAAGCGTGCGACAACTGCGCCATGTTGCTACAATATGTAGTCGCGTAAGTGTGGGCCATTAAATCCCCGGGCACCGTGCGTTACCTAGCCATTACAGGCACCGTGAGTCAATGGTAACACACTCTCGAGCGGCAGTGTTATGGCGCTGTAACTGTCACCAATTAGCGGCCATCAAGATATATGGCTGTGTATTTGTGTGCGAGCGTGTGGGCTGACGTGTACGTGTGTGTGAGTTTATGTTAAGCACTTCTATGATGATAGGATTCTTCCAATCAAACATGAGCGTGTGTGTGTGTTTGTGTGTGTGTGTGTGTGTGCGTGTCTTTTTACACAATCAATCTGCGTCAAATTTCGTACATTTCGATAGCGCGAAAAACTCGCCCGAGATCAGATCATAAAACATGGATTAATTCCTTGAGCCACTTGCGGGAATACCTTTTTCGTGTGTCGAGCAGCCCTTGACTAAGATCCTTAAGTATTCCACAATTACCCCGGCAATTGCGTAATTTCCCCCTAATAGCACCCCAGCCCTTGCGCGACGCTGGAGTGTGAAGAACGGCTTGCATATCACGCTCTCGCAGCCAAGCCATGTCTTCGCGTTCAACCACACTGGAGGGACGGGGAGAAGCAGTCGGTTGGTATGTCGTTCCTACGGCTC
>BOPN01004248.1:12500-20000 GCA_017312705.2 Penaeus japonicus | reverse complement strand
AATAATCATGCATGCCTTATGCGCTACAGCCATCATTCAAGGAAAGCCTTTATGACTATTAAGAAGGTGAACTCTTAACGTTCTTACACGATTATTGCAAATATTGTTTTTAATTAGGGCTTACAATTTTACTTTTCTCGGGTACATTAACATCAGTTGCACATTTTGAGATTGAACAGACCTCATGTAAGCTATCATTCGTATCTCCATCTTTCTCTCTCTCTCTCTCTCTCTCTCTCTCTCTCTCTTTCTCTCTCTCTCTCTCTCTCTCTCTCTCTCTCTCTCTCTCTCTCTCTCTCTCTCTCTCTCTCTCTCTCTCTCTCTCTCTCTCTCTCTCTCTCTCTCTCTCTCTCTCTCTCTCTCTCTCTCTCTCTCTCTCTCTCTCTTACTTCAAGACACGACTACAAACACCTGTTTTAGCTCCATGGAGACACTTGCCACTCAGCGTCATGCTGTGTCATCCATGTCACGCTCGACAGGCAAACACAGATAAAATTAGCCAATATCGAGGAGGAAACTGTGATAGAGAAGAATTCCGGGAGCAAGAGAGAGAGAGAGGGGGGGGGGTGAGTGGAGAAAAGGATGAAAATAGAGAGAAGGAGAGAGGGAAAGAGAGTGAGAGAGAGGGGCGAGGAGGGAGAGAGAGAGAGAGAGAGTAAGTGAAAGAGAGAGAGGGGGAGGGAAGCAAAGAGAGAAAGAGAGGAGAAAGGAAGGGAAACAGAAGAAGAGGGAAAGAAAAACAAAGAGAGAAGGGAGGAGGGAGAGAGAAGAGGAGAAAGAGAGAGAGTGAGAGAGTGGGAAAGTATCTCTATACCTCAGAGTCTGGGAGTTAAGACTTTAACTGCTTTTACTCCTTAACTCCCTTTACTTTGGTCTACTGAATCTCCAGCTGTCTGTCGCTTCCCCTTCGACGACATGTTCTATACGTGTTTATTTTATTTCAGTATCAGATAGGAAGCATTATATCACCTTCGTAATATGGAGACAGAGTTATCATTGTGTAGGCAAAATGCGAAGAGGTTTCCTAAGCACGATGATACAGTACATTGACACAAAGACCGATCGACTATCAATGCGTGTTATATTGATGACTATGTGAACATTTATTTATTACAAGAATGACTACCGCAATAACTTCATTGTTCTGCTTCCTCCTTTTTTTTTCTTATTGTTATATTACGCTAGCTTTCTCATCTTTCTTGCCATATAGATTTTGTTCTGTTTATGTATGTCACTCTTACAATCTATTGCACTGTTTTGTGTTTGTTTGTTTGTGTTCGATGCCTGCATGTTTGAGTTTGATAATCTGTTATTAATTTGTTTTAAAAAATAGATATATCATGAAAAATTATAGTAATCAATATTGTTTTTTTTTGTTTTCGTTTTCATTTTCAACGGTTCTATTACTTTAATTAAAGGTATCCACACGAAATTTAGCTCTAAATCCGTATATTTTGAATGATAATACTCCAAATTCCTTCAGGTTTGTATATTTACATGTAAAAGATATAATTCTATTTGCATATTTCGCGTTGTAATTCATATCTATTTGACAGTAAGCCTCTTTCAAACATGTACAATGTTCCTTCATTTTTATTACATATTTTTTTGTATTGAATTATCTGTTTAGTATCTCTCTCTCTCTCTCTCTCTCTCTCTCTCTCTCTCTCTCTCTCTCTCTCTCTCTCTCTCTCTCTCTCTCTCTCTCTCTCTCTCTTTCTCTCTCTCTCTCTCTCTCTCTCTCTCTTTCTCTTCTCTCTCTCTCTCTCTCTTTCTCTTTCTCTCTCTCTCTCTCTCTCTCTCTCTCTTTCTCTCTCTCTCTCTCTCTCTCTCTCTCTCTCTCTCTCTCTCTCTCTCTCTCTCTCTCTCTCTCTCTCTCTCTCTCTCTCTCTCTCTCTCTCTCTCTCTCTCTCTCTCTCTCTCTCTCTCTCTCTCTCTCTCTCTCTGCCTACCTACCTATCTATCTATTCTATCTATCTACCTACCATCTACATATCTCTTTTTACATGCATATTTCACAAACGCATGTGTATATGTGTAGAATGTAGATATCGGTTCATTTCTATGTGTCTTTGAGAGAGCGAGAGAGTGTGCGTGTGCGCGTGCGTGCGTGCGTGCGTGTGTGTGTATGTGTGTGTGTGTGGTTGTGTGTTTGTGTGTGTGTGTGTGTGTGTTCCTCTACTATCCGTATACCTGTCTCCAATTTTATTACATCCTTCTAGTGTCAGTCCTTACAGCAGCTATTGACTAAGCACCGTGACATATTATTCATGCGTGAATGAAAGATTCATTAACTCCAACGCGTCCATGAATAACCAAAGACTCTCGATTCATCCCTGAGACATCTCCCCTTTGGCTGATTTTCGCTTAATTTTTCAAACAAGTAATCGAAGACTTAAGAGCGAAAAGCGGTGTTCACATCACATGCAGTCTTCATGGTTTGGAGAATTTATGGGCCATTGCCATGATCGCGCTGAAGGATGGCTTTGCAAAGTGAAAGAGCCTTTAGTTTTTCAAAAGTTTCATTGGTCATGAGCTAACGCTGGTCTCCTTTCTGCTCGTCCTTTCGTCTTCCTAAGCGTTGATGTTTTAAAGTTTCCGCCGCTCTGCCGTCTTGCTCAGCGTCGCTTCCTACCGACCAGCGTCGTGGCTACGGCGTCCTCACTTCCAATTCGTCTCCACTCGGATTATTCCAGATTATGCGGTGTTGACAATGGCAGTGATTACGTCTTTCAATTGTCTTACGCTCCGCCTCCTGGGTGGAGCTTGGCACACTGCCCGCCCTCCCCTGCTTCTGGTTGGCGGAGAGCCGTGCTACGTCACCGCTGGAGAACCCGGGCTCCCATTGGTCAAGGAGAAGTGTAATCTTCGTAGATCACTTCACGATTGGCCCGGTATTTGACTACGTCACAAGATTGTTTTCCGTGCGTTTAGCGATCAAGAGGGATGGGAATGTGACGTCACTAAGGAGCTCCCATAAGAGCCGAGAGTATCAGCTCGTATGGGGGAGAGCCTCTAACGGCGACCACTCCATTGTCTTGATAGGCCGTAATGCTTCCTTGTTTGTCTTGGGGCTGCTCCTGATGAGTACTCATTATGTATGTGTGTGGATCTATATATGTATGTCTATATGTGTATGTGTGCATATATATATATATATATATATATATATATATATATATATATATATATATATATATATATATATATATATATATATATGTGTGTGTGTGTGTGAGTGTGTATGTATATATATATATATATATATATATATATATATATATATATATATATATATATATATATATATATATATATACATATATATACATATATATATATACATATATGTATATATATACATATATATATATATATATATATATATATATATATATATATATATGTATGTGTGTGTGTGTGTGTGTGTGTGTGTGTGTATGTATGTATATATATATACATATGTATATGTGTGTGTGTGTTTATGTATGCATGATTGTATGCATGCATGTATGTATGCCGAACATTACTTTTTTTCTCTCTACTAAATATAAAAGTATCTTATTTAATCAATCCCTTTATCGGTATTGTTTCGCATCGATAACATTGATTATGATATTACTATGAGCGATACTAGTTAATGAAAATACACATAATGATAATGATTATACTTGAGAGAGTGTTATAACTGTAAGAACGACCTTAGGATAAAGATGATGATTATGATCATAATTATAAGTGTTGTGAAGAAGTTTGTAATCATAATTATTACTTATGGTTACTAACGGTAAGTGAAAACCATGCAAACAAAATTACTTAATGATGATAACACACTAGCAATGATGATTTTGAGCATTTTGATAATAATGTTAGCAATGATATTAATCATTACTAATAAAACAGTCAAATATCGACCCAATAATCATTCCTAGAAAGCAGGAGACCCTAGGGATCCCTTCACTTCAGTGTGGCGAGAACACTAGCTAGTATTAATGACAAATGTCAGTTGTTAGTGAACGTTTGTGCAACTTTATAAAAGCTGTTTTCTCTATGGTACGTTTGATAACATGGTGGAAAGTGAGAAACGTAATACATATTTAAAAGGATATGTTTCAATGCATGATTATTTTTTTCTTAATTTAAGATCGTACAGTATGTAAACAAAACAACAACAATAAACAGCTACAAACAAATACTCTATCAACCGGCGTTATATGAAAATATGTACCACAAATAAATAAAAAGCAAGAAATGAGATACCCTTAAGATGAATCGTAGAGCCTATTTAGACTCCAGTGAACCCAAATATAAGATGGACTATAGGAGTTGAATCCTTCTTATACACGAGGACATGTGGAGGTTTGGAATGGCTTTGCTCTTCTCTGCATCAACGTTTACAGAAGAAGATATTTGAGGTTCTTGAAGGTCGGAGGTATATATGTATTCATAACTTTGTCATGGCAAGGTATATAACAGGTGCGAATAAGAATATTGGCAAGTGGTTTTAGTATATGATGATTACTTCACACCATATGATATGTCATAGTTATCAACTGAATGAACTTACGTCATGCGAATTATAGATATTCATATTACATGGAGGTCTAAGTGGCCGATTCAAATCACGATAGAAAGAAAAAGAGAACCGTCACATAAGTGAACCTCTTGCACTGCTCTTGATGTGAAGGGAGTGTAATGGCCTCCCAACCAAGAATATGATGGAATAGATATATATATGACAGATATAGATGTTCATGTAGGATCTGATATAGCGCCAGTTTTGTATCCCTGACGACTTAAAGGATCATAAACCTCTAATAAGGCAGAAGTTTTATGGCATCGATAAAGCACGATGGCTTTGAACACCACATGAGGTGAATATAAGACTCGGGAAGGATAAAGTAGGGATGTGAGATAGACCGGAATCTGCCGCCCTTTACAACAGCGAAGGAGACTGACTTGTCACAAGAACAAAAGGTTCTTCATAACAACCCCTAAAGAACCCACAAGTCATTACAGAGACAGGTGTACCCTTCTAAGGTGTATGTAGGCCTTAGACACGTTCGAAACCGCAGGGATTATTCTCCCCGCAGTGACACATCCAATCAGCCTCGACGATGAGCTCGTTCGGACGCCGTTGCGAGCGCGGGTTGCTGATACTGCGGCCGGATTCGATGGCGTGGCAATCAAAGAGCCTGAGTGAGGGCGTCCAGCCACTCAACTGGACCCCGCCGTCCGCTAGACTTAACGCATATATTCCGGGCGAGCAAGCGAGCAAGCGACTCCAGCAGGCAGAGGCAGGCATTAGCCAAGCAGAGCAGAGGGCCCACTAAAGATCGTCGAAGCAGCCATGGCCAAGTTGGCACCATCGCCACGTTCAGCAAAACTCAAGAAGAACATCTAGGCAGCGTCGGCGACTCGAGAAAATTCCCATTTGCCATTGTGCCGAGGCATCGGAGCGTGGCGGCGGTGGCGGGCCGGCTCTCTCAGGAACACCATTATTTGATTTTCTTCACGCCTCGCCACTATATTCCGGACGCGTCCCATTGTATTCCGCCGCCTGGAATGACTCGGGAATGTACGGCGCGCGGCGGGAACAGCGAGCGAAGGGAAGTGGGGTGGCGAGCGAAAGGCTACGGGCGCCTCTTAGCCGGGCAGAAAGCTGTGGATTGCGCGGGAAGTTGGTTTCTTCTAGTCAACATTTGGGCGTCGGGTTCCAGCAGCAGCAGCCTCGCTGCGCCGGGGAGTTTGACGATCGTCTCGTGTCATTGTGGCGGTGACAGATTGCGCCCTCTTTCTTGCCCCCTTCGGCTGCCTTTATCTCTCTCTCTCTCTCTCTCTCTCTCTCTCTCTCTCTCTCTCTCTCTCTCTCTCTCTCTCTCTCTCTCTCTCTCTCTCTCTCTCTCTCTCTCTCTCTCTCTCTCTCTCTCTCTCTCTCTCTCTCTCTCTCTCTCTCTCTCTCTCTCTCTCTCTCTCGCTCTCGCTCTCTCTCTCTCTCTCTCTCTCGCTCTCGCTCTCTCTCTCTCTCTCTCTCTCTCTCTCTCTCTCTCTCTCTCTCTCTCTCTCTCTCTCTCTCTCTCTCTCTCTCTCTCTCTCTCTCTCTCTCTCTCTCTCTCTCTCTCTCTCTCTCTCTCTCTCTCTCTCTCTCTCTCTCTCTCTCTCTCTCTCTCTCTCTCTCTCTCTCTCTCTCTCTCTCTCTCTCTCTCTCTCGCTCTCGCTCTCGCTCTCTCTCTCTCTCTCTCTCTCTCTCTCTCTCTCTCTCTCTCTCTCTCTCTCTCTCTCTCTCTCTCTCTCTCTCTCTCTCTCTCTCTCTCTCTCTCTCTCTCTCTCTCTCTCTCTCTCTCTCTCTCTCTCTCTCTCTCTCTCTCTCTCTCTCTCTCTCTCTCTCTCTCTCTCTCTCTCTCTCTCTCTCTCTCTCTCTCTCTCTCTCTCTCTCTCTCTCTCTCTCTCTTTCGCTCTGTTGATTTGTTTGTACAGCGTCTCGACTGGAACTATCTTTGATTAAGTATGCTTTTTAATGCTGAGCTTCTCTTTGTGTTCTGATTGCTTCCGTTTTCTCTGTGCTTTCATAAATTTTGCAGCTCTTCCTGTGTGTTGGCCATCTAACAGCGCCGCGGGTAGCTACGCCAGCTTCCTCTTCATGTGTTTCTTCTAATATCTTCTAATTTCTCGTTTTTCTCTCTTCCTTCTTCAACTCCTTTCTCTCTCGCTTATTCTACGTCTAACATTCTTGTCTCTATTAATTCTTAATCTCTCTCTCTCTCTCTCTCTCTCTCTCTCTCTCTCTCTCTCTCTCTCTCTCTTCTCTTTCCGACATTCTCTCTGTATTATTTTAGTCTCTATTTTCTCTATATATACTGTATATATCTATGCGTTTGTGTGTATGTGTGTGCTTGTGTGTGTGTGTGTGTGTGTGTGTGTGTGTGCGTGTGTTTGCGTGTGTGTGTGCAGCATAAATGCACTCCTCTCTCGTGGTCATTGCCCATCTCTTTGTACACAAAGAGGCAAGCAATGTTGAGATGTAGCCTTTGCACTTCAAACCAAGCGCAACGCCACAAAGCTATCCTAGCAGCAGCCACTGTCTCATTTGTAGCAATGGCGTATCCTTTGTTTTAATGTTATTTGATGAGTAAATGGTGTTGGAAGATGTTGCAAAGAGATCTGCATAGGATATTTACCGTGGGTGATTTTGCTTTAGATGAGGAGACACAGGTTATTGTAAGCTGGATTTCAATAGGCTTTGTTTTTGTTTCCATCTTACACCTTTTTTCTTAAATACTTTTGGTTTCAATAGTCCTCATTGGTTTCTTCTTGCTGATGCTTATCGCTTTGCTTGTGTTCGTTGTTTTTGTTGTTGTTGATTTTATTTCTTTCTCACTGTTATGGTATTCGATAAAGTGTTCGGGGTTGTTTTATTTCCTCTGTGGTTTCTTTCTCTCCAGTTATTGCCGATATGTTTGTAATCACTGTTATTATTGTTCTGCTTTGTTCTTCTTCCTT
>BOPN01004248.1:0-10000 GCA_017312705.2 Penaeus japonicus | reverse complement strand
GTGAGTTCGCTCGTCAATCTTCAAAGTTCGAGTTTTCAACCCCGCCGAAACGGGATCAAAGTTGCGTTGCATTATGCAAGCTGCTGATGAAAAAAGGGGGTTTCCTTTGGATCAAGCGCGGAGACCGTTTGGAGAAAGTGCGGTCGGCGCCCCTTTAGGTTTCTGAATGGCTGCTGCTGCGTGCTATCTTGATTTATGTATTATCATCCTTTTTATTATTATCAATATACGTGAATGTGCATATTAAAGAAGCGGAAGTGAAAGAAGAACAGGTCGGAAAGATATGAATGAAGTATCAGTGTGGTATCAGTGTGGTATCAGTGGTATATAATCATCATATATCCTTAACCCGTAGGTCGCAGGGGCACTGATAGAACTTTCCCTACTATTCTTCTTTGTTTTTTTGATTTCGTGAATAGTTCCTCCATATATATATAGAGAGAGAGAGATATTTATGTTCAATTGTCTATACTATCCACCCATTTTATTCCTGATCTGATTTCCCTTTTAAGGAAATGGTGGCTTTTGCGATGACTTTCACAAATCCCTCTTTTTATCCAAGAAGTCCAAATTAATTTTTGCAGTCTTCCAACATTCCCGACTTCTTCCTGTATTTGTTCTTTTATCAGTTAGTTCGTTTGATGTGTGGTATGTGGTATTTTCAGTTGTACTCCGTAGCGTTTTGCACTGCAAGCTTTCTAATCTGAAATCTTGTTCATTTCACAGTATCCAACTGGCTTCTATAAGGAGCTGTTATATTACTGTTGTTGAGTAGCTTTATTTTTTATCTTTGTATTTCCAGATCTTGTTCAGTATCACCATTCTCGATATAACTTCTAACCTTGATTTCTGCATTAGAAGAGTCATCCACCCTATTTTGTGAGTTCCTAGGTATCTAAGTCTTAACAATTTCCTTCTTCACCACACAAGTAGCTAGCTCGTTTCCACATTGAAATTCCATTAGAAACTTAGGTGAATTTTATATTTCTAATTCCTTGAAAATTGTTCTCTCTCTCATAAACAAATATAAATAGACACGGAGAGAGGATATAACCTTCTAGAACCTTCCGTCTGTACTTTTGGATGAGTAACTGTGGGCATTAATACCTAATAACTGAAATATAACACCATTGCCAGACCTATCAGTTTATGGTCGATGTTATGCATTTACTTTACTGAGCATTAAGCATCCTTACAAACTGGATCAAAAGTTTTTTTGTTTTTTTTTTCAATAGAATTATGATATCATTTCTTTAATCTCTCTTTGTCCTGTTTACATAGTTCTTTTGTACACTTTTCCTTATTAGAACCAGTTTTCCCTTATTCATTATATTGTTCAGATTCTAAATTATTAAGTATCTGAGCAGCAGTTTACTAGGATGACTCAGAAGACTAGATTGTTCTACAGTTTTGACATGATCCCGAAGAAGTCTCCTTATGTGCATCGTCCATTATTCTGCTCATTGGAACTTTTTCCATGCTTTAATGCAGATTTCATTTTCCTATGCAAACTTCGCCTTTTTGCATCAGTTCAGTCGGGATGTTGTATGTGCCAGCTGCTTTTCTCAAAATCTAAATTGCGTTGATAAATTCCTTTATCGAGGTAACTGGATGCCGTCTCGCCTCTTCGCAGGATTCTTTATCCTTAAGTTCATCATTCGTGATATTATTAAAAAAAAGAAAAAAATGGGTATTAGGGCATGGAATTACTTCGTGATGAAAATTCAAAGTTATTTTGTTATAAGCCAGGCAAGTTTTGTCCAGATTCGTTCTATTATAAAGATAAAGTATTTTATTTCACAAGAAATGTTTTATGAAATTAGTAAGTGGTTTTAGTGTTCTTAACGGTTAGATACTATAAATCAGCATATAGATTATGTATTCGACAATATAAAAGCTGTAGGGGATATATCGAAACAATGACGGAACGTTTGATAATAAAATAGTATATCCTATATAACAGAAATCGTTTTCTAAAAAGAGGCTTTCCTTATAAAAGAAAATGAATATTATGCCAAACTGTCATTTTCTCCACCTCCACAAATACGAATATTTGTTTCTGATATTCTGATTAATTCTTTCCTTCAGTGGCATAATTGTTGTTTGAAAACACTTTTACTTAGAAAATTGATGGTAAGAATTTATCGAGGTTTATTATAAGGATTGACGAATACACAGTGAGACGCAAGTTGAGTTTTTTTTCCAGCGCATATAGCTTACCTGGATTGAGCCTAAGCTACCCAAAAGTGTTTTGCTTGATGCATTCTGTGAGGTGTTAGGGTTTATCGATGAGGTTTAGTTCTAATTAGCATATCGCTGTAATCTGAGAGAAGTAACTTAGCCATTTCCATGCCATTTTTCTAACGCTCTTTCTATATCAGTGGTATCATCTAGTTCAAAGTTTCCTGATTCCCAAGCACAATTTTAAACTTGGGCTGTCACTTTTGAGTCAAGTTTACCCATTATTATGGACTTCATATTAGCAACTTCTGTAACCATTGCCAGAGCCTCTTCATCCGTGAAATTAGGACGTCTCTTCCTCACTTCGGTGGTGCTCCCAGCCATTGTTGTTGTTTATCGGGGTGCTCCTATTTCATTGGTTAGGATGTCCTTTACACTTATGTAAGGCTCTTCCTGATTGGTCAATTAGCATTCGTCCTGCCATCTGAGAGCATCCCATCACACTATGGTTACGATATTTACTTTTTGCTTACGAGGTGCTACCGATGTCGTATTATTTTTCTGAGTATGGGAGATTTGCGACGTCGGAAGGACATCGTACCTTACGAGAGCGTAACCCGAAGCGAGGTCTTAAACTGCGAGAGTTTTGAGTATCCGGCCCCTGGTCCTATAAATGGTAGGGTTGGGTAGTTAACCAGGTAATGAAGTAGAGGTTCATTGACTTGTATATTGCAAAAATGGCATTCTTATACATATCAGATATTTCCCAATGGCATCTACAGCCCAACCGGAGTCTATGGATGGATGTTGCCAAAAAACGAGAGGTGCTTTTTATGATATTGACCGGTTCATGTCATTTCAGTCGTGTACTACCCCGTAATAATGATTTATTTTAGATGCAAGGTAAACTTGTGTTGTATAGTTTCTTGTAGTAGCCTTGCCAGCTGTTTGTTCCCGTGTACGCCAATATGACTTGGAATCCATATTATACTGCTGACTTATTGTGAGATTTAAGATTGTGCAGCTTGTCTGATAAACATGTCACCAGAGGAATAATATAATTTATTACATTGAACGGCTTGTATTGCTGATTTACAGGGTACATAATTATGTTGATTATATTTTTTTGGTTGCATAAAAGATGGCTTTATTTAAGGTATACAGTTCCGTTTGAATACTGGAGCATCCATCCAATAACCCACACGATTCTGTGTAAAGGTTTTCAAAATCAGGAAATGTAGCTCTGATGCTTGCTCAACCAATCCATCTGTGAAGAGAACTATGTTTTGATTGCTTATTTTGCTGATTTTAAGAGTTCTCATTAATTCTGCTGACCGTGCGGTCTTTTTGAATGGAAGCTCGGTTATGATTAGATTTACAGGGAAGTGTTCCCATGGAGGTTTGGGGTTGTGCATATGTGGAGTATCTTGGCCTTTTGATGTGATTAATTTGTATAATTTACCATTTTTAATTATTTCGGATACAGCTAAGTTGCAGTACAAAGTTGTTGGGTGACGATAATGTCTAAACCATATATCCATCTGTTTTATCCTTAGTTGTAGTGAATTGAGTGATGTTTCCTGGCAAAGACTGTCTAGTGTGGCCCAACAAGAACCGCCTAAAATTATTCGCATTGCCTTGTTTTGAGGAGTTTACAATTTAGTTTTTTTTTTTTTTTTTTTTTTTTTTTTTTTTTTTTTTTTTTTTTTTTTTTTTGGGGGGGGAGGGGGTCTGTGATAATAAGGCAAGAACATTGTAATTGATAATTGATCTAAGGGTAGGCTTATAAATAGGATCTCGGAACAAGATATCCTGCTCCCAGTTTTATGTTTGATAGTCTTCTTAGCATTGTTAATCTTGAATTCATATTGTCAATTATATTTTTCATCTGTGGACTTCGCTCACCAAGATTTGAGAAAAAAAAACTAAACATATATATGTACCGCCCCATTGCAGTTCTCGTTGATAGGTAAGAGTTTCGGTAATGTTGCATTTGTTTGTGATAAGGTCCATGGATTGTTGGGGATATTGGAACTTATGTGATATATAAAATATCATCTGTATAGGCAGACAATTTGATATTTTTCCTGAAGTGTTTATTTGCTGACTCATCCACAAGCAGGTTAAAGAGGACGGGACTTAATATTCCACCCTGATGTGTACCTTTTTCAAATGTCTTTTTCTGTGACATGTGAGCTTGGAGGCAAACTTGATTCGTGCGATTTGAAAGGTAGTCTTATATCCACGTTAAGAGTTTACCTTTTACACTTTTCCTGACTGGATAGTTCTGGATAAAATAAAAGAAAAGAAATACGATTCATGCTGATCTATCAATGTGTTATATTGATGTTATATTGTCTGTGGTCCCTAGTTTTTTTTTCTGTAAATAAAAAAGTTTTATCTGAAGGGAAGGAGCATATAAAGAAATCTTGACAGTATCATCATTTCCGCTGCTTTAGCTAGACAGCCTGTGAGAAATTGGTCGATATGAGTCCTATAGCATGCTTCCAAATTTTAGGTAGTTCTCCCTATTTCCATGACCAGTTTAGAAGCTCAAGGTAAGTATTAAGGGATCTTTCTCCCATGTTTGCAATCATCTATAGGTTATTTTATCTTTTCCTGATGCAGTATTACTGGAATGTTTTAAGCTGTTCATCAACTCCTACCGTGTGAGAGGAGTGTCCCTATCATCCGGGGACTCACATGCCTGTTGTACATCTTTGACTATTTTTCCTTGCTGTTGCTATAATAGTGACTGTATGAAGTGGTAGGCTTATGGATGATGATCTTGTGGAGAAGTGGTCAACAAGCCTGTTTGCCTCATTATTTGGTTGTGGATGCATAGATGAAATTCCAATTGTTTAGTTTGGGTAGTGGTGTAATGGAGTTGACTTTAATAGTGGTAACGGAAGCGAGGTGGTCAGAACTATGGTATGGGTGAAGATCTCAGTTTGCTAATGTGGCTAGTATTGAGGACAATATTGCCAGGTCCAAGACCCATCCATAGATGTGAGTGGCAATGTTGCTCTTAAGTACCATTAAATCGGGCGACAACGACAAAATCTGTGGCAAGTGTTCCACTGTGGCATGCTTAGACGATGAATTTCTGGATTCAAAACCACCAACGCGTGCATCAGGATGAGCGAGCGAACCCAGGCGGCCTCGATTGACTTTGGAGTAATCATGGTGACCGGGACGCTACCCAAGCTGGAGATCAAGTGGCAAGAGCGCATGTGCCCCCCCCCCCCCCGCCAAAAAAAAAAAATGCTGGAGCAAGAGCCCGGGCTTATGCGGCTGCCTCTCCCGACGTGTGCGCTGAGGTCACGGTGCTCTCCTACGTGTTTGAAGGAAGATTGCAGCGGCCGCAGTTGCTGTGTCTGTGTGTGTGTGTCTGTGTGTGTGTGTATGTGTGCATACGTGCGTGTTTATGTGTGTAAGAGTGAGTGTGTATGCGTACGCTCGTGTGTGTACGCCTCTGTGTGTGTGTGTGTGTGTGTGTGGATACATGTGTATGCTCTCTGTCTCCCTCTCTAATTCCCTATTTCTCTCCATCTCCATCTTCCTCTTTCTCTCCCTCTCCTTTTCCCTATCCCTCCTCCTCTCCCTTTCCCTCTTCCTCTCCGTTCGCTCACTCTTTTTGATAAATCAGCTGTGATACTGCGCCCAGCTTGTGAATTAAATACAAAAAGAAATATGTAAAGATTGATTATATGATCTCTAAAATTAACGAGCTAAACTTAAGAAAATGAAAATCTGAAAACCCTGAGCATGATGACAAAGATGAACAACGATCATAGTAAGGATAAAAATAGTGTAGTCATACCTACCTTATATCATAGAAAACGAATCTGGATATTTTATGAGAGAAAATTGTATACTTCAGCATAGACATTTGATAGAAAACCAGATAACTTCTATTTTCATGAAGATATTGTATCTTTTAGTTTACTTGAAGTAGAATAAGGTCGTGTGTGTATGTGTATGTATGTGTATGTATGTGTGTGTACACATATACATATATATACATATATATACATATATATACATATATATACATATATATACATATATATACATATATATACATATACATACATATACATACATATACATACATATACATACATATACATACATAAACATACATATACATACATATACATATATATACATATATATCCATATATATATACAGAGAGAGAGAGAGAGAGAGAGAGAGAGAGAGAGAGAGAGCTTGTCCAAGGTAACATGCAAATGCCAAGCATTAAACTTTACTAGCTTCGTTTAATCCTCTGTTGTATTTATTATGCAATATGGCATTAGAAAGTATAGCTTCCTTAACAGAAAGTGAAATTTTATAAAATATCCCGAGTACTGTTATCATTATTATCATCAGTCTCCAAATGAATCACTTCTCTAAATCATTACTCACTCTATGCATTACCTGCATTTATTTCGTCCCCATCATCTCCAGCAAGCATTATTTTTTTCATTATTGCAGGTCATACGTCACCTGTCAACAGACTACTCCGACGCCATGCCCAGAGTCATAGGCGGGTATTAAGGGCAAGGAAGGTCCTTTCAGCACCCACTGGATATATTCTGAGCCGCGACTCATGAGGAATCATCACGGTTTGGGTCACTGATAGAAACTCATCCTTCAAGCAAAGCAACGTGTAATATCTCATGATCTGAAGTGTGACGCCATGTTTTTTTTTTTTTTTTTTTTTTTTTTTTTTTTTTTTTTTTTTTTTTTTTTTTGAAGATACTTCATCGAATGGATATGCATAAAGACAAGAGAAGGAAAATAATGGTAACACAAGATAAAATATCTATCCGTCTGTTCATAGCCTTGTATGTAAACGAATGTGCAATTGTCAAATAAAATAAAATAAAATAAATAAGAATAAAACAGAATAAGGATGATATCAAGTGACAATATCTACCAGAAAGCACAAACATCCTCATGTAACTGGAAGTAATACGTGGGTCAGCATTACTCAGTGGAGAGGACAACTACCTTGAAATTTATCGGCCTCGTCGTGTTGCAACAATTTTGAATGAGTGTAAGAAAAGGTTTCAAGGAGGATGTAAAGTTTTTTTTCTATATGCTTCATTTGCAATAAGATGTGTTGCTGAGCTCGATGGTTTCCTTTTTTATCTTAGCTGAGTTTACGTTTTCGAAGATGAGTGTGACTCGGTTGCCACCAAGAAATTTTGCCCGATTGGTGTGCTCTCTCTTTAATTATCGGGGAGATCCATTATAATAACGCTAGACTGAGCCTTACATTATTCAGTATTAATGATTATCAAAATACGAAAGCACAAAAAGGAATTCTGAGATCGCATGGTTCTTTTATCGAGTTTTTTATGAAATACTAACAATACTAACACGTAATACAAGTCTCAAATCCCGCAATTACAAATACCATTTAAATTCATATCGTAATTTCACTATGAATGTAAAAACACAATAGTGAATATCATGACACGTCAATACCCATAGTCACTGCTATGTCCGCTATGCATAAACATAATATAATCGTACTACACTATAACATTACTGTAAAACACTATATAATACTGCAACATAACATAAACCTAACACATTAATATCATACAATTAATAGTTTCCCATTACGATATAACACTGCTCTGAATCCTTACTTACCGGACTGATATCTCATTGGCTCTCGCATCTCCAACCTCTTTGACTTCCCTCGATCGATATATTTTGGTCATGTGACAAGATTTTTCTTCTCTTTTCTTTAGTTCTATTTACTTTTCTTTGTATTACGATTAGACTAATGTGTGTTAGCTATTCCCTAATTAGGTATTATAATTATTGATTAATGTTACTGCTAGACTTCTAATAAGCCACTGTTTCTAATAGAACAATACAAATGAGACGCGAGAAGATGTATATGCTGACAGTAGTTCTCGGAAGCATACATAGGGAAAACATATCCATTTTTCAGACGGGTTTTATCTTGATTTGGGTGGAAATACCCAGATTCTTTTATGAATTACTTCGTACGCCTTGAACACAGACGTGACCTAAATAATTCAAACCTAATAATAAAAACTGCGTCTTTAACAGATCTTTCTCTCTTTCTCTCTCTCGCTCGCTCTCTCTCTCTCTCTCTCTCTCTCTCTCTCTCTCTCTCTCTCTCTCTCTCTCTCTCTCTCTCTCTCTCTCTCTCTCTCTCTCTCTCTCTCTCTCTCTCTCTCTCTCTCTCTCTCTCTCTCTCTCTCCTTCCCTCTCTCTCTCTCTTTTACTCGGTCTTTACTTTTTCTCGGTCTTTATTTATCTATCTCCCTCTATGAGTGTTAACTAGGCTTGTCATAGCACAAGCTTGTATGGCATATCTTTATATCTTACACCTCCATGTTTGAGTCTCTGGTCCAGCTAAGTCCTACAGAAAAGTCTCCTTGATGTTAACACTGAGATGCTACAGCCATTAACTGCTTGAGTAGTGTGTTGCTGTCTGTGTCGGAGATGCGTTGATGCTGCTTCTGGCTAAGCTCGTTTCTGCAATGGTGTGACGGGGGAATGTTGCGCATTGTTGTTATCAAAGTTGCAGGAGCATAGTTGATGGCAACGGAAAATGACAGAAGGATGGGGGGGGGGGATGAAGCGTGGTCCCAGTTTCAGTGATCGAATTAGGACAATAGTTCTATGTCTGGTCCCACGCCTACCATGAGCTTATCATCGATAACCACAAAGGTAGATTCTACAGAGTGTCTTGAAGATCAAACATGCCTTTTTTGTCTTCAGAAGCAAAAGCTTCTAATATATTTAACTAGTGGAGACACTGGTTTACATTGTTTTTATTTTACACCCAATCAGTCATGACGAGATTAAGGTGTGTGTGTGCATAAATATATATATATATAACATATATATATATATATATATATTATATTATATATCATATATATATATATATATATATATATATATATATATATATATATATATATATATGTATATATTATATTTCCATACACTATATACATATATGTATATACATATATATATATATATATATATATATATATATATATATATATATATATATATATGATATATATAGATATATATATATATATACATATATAAATACATATATGTATGTAAATATATATATATATATATATATATATATATGTGTGTGTGTGTGTGTGTGCGTGTGTGTGTGTGTGTGTGTGAATTTAGACTCGTTCTAAACTAAACCAACAAAGCAAAGTGTGCCTCCACCGACGCGCGTGTCGTATGCTCCGAAGCCTTGACTCCAAGCGCTTATGAATCAGCGACTTGCCTGATTATCGTAGTCACCATTATGCCCCAAGACGAGGTTCTGTTATGGGGAGAATCTATCAGAGATCGGCCCAGGCCCTCTTCCGTTAGTGCCACGGCGGTGACGACAGTGCCAAGTCGCTCTTCTCCTCTGCTCTCCTGTGCACCTGATACTGGCACTGTAAGTATGGCATGTTCTTTTTCTTTTTTTTCTTTTTTTTTTTTTTTTGGGGGGGGGTCGGTTGCATACTGGACGATTTCCTTCTGTAATTTGAAGATTCGTAGTTGTCAATCACCAGTGACTAATATGAAGGGTAGAGGTTTGCTCTCAGTTTGTGACCACACATTTCTTAGTGAAATGTGTGACCTATTAAGCAATGTAAATGAAGAAGTTACCATTTGTTTATAAAGGTGAATCACCTCTTGGACTTTGCAAACATAATGAATATATTCTAACAAAAATTAAATGAAACATTTTTTTTTTTTTTTTTTTTTTTAGAAATCACATATTTCGATTCG
>BOPN01004247.1:119723-130946 GCA_017312705.2 Penaeus japonicus | reverse complement strand
TATATATGTATGTATGTATATATATATATATAACTTTGAAGAAACACTGAGCCACCGCACTAAAAAGTTTTTTAGCTTCAGATAGCGTTAGCCAAATATGATCTGGTTACATGTCTGTATATCAGCCTACTACTATAATACACACCTTTGGAAAATAAAAAACAAATCTTAACACACTGCTATACTTCACTTTACCATTAAAAAGAAAAATACAAACACGATCCAAATTCCTGGTCAGTAACGGCTCTGTTCCAGTCCTCACACTCTAAACTAATTCACACGCAATTAACCATAACCTCATGCCATCTCATGAATACAAAACACACCAAACACTTCCGCACGTGCCAATATCCCGGAGAATATTGGCACGCAGAGCCACTAGGACTGCAGCCATCCTACCAATCACCATACAAATATAATAAAGAGAGGGAGGCCCAAAAAGCACAGTAGTCAAAGCCCAAAACAGCAATTGGGCTGACCCTCCCCTCAACAACATATTTCTCGTTGCATATTATGGCACTGCGTTCGAGAGGGGGAGGGGGAAGGGGAGAGGGGTGGGGTGGGGGGGGAAGGGGGATTTCAGAGCTGATTTAACCCACGTGGCGGGCTTTGGGGTATTATAATTCGTCACGCATAATTCCGTAATCAAATCTACATGAATCTCAGCCCTCTCGCGGCGGTGTTGCCAACTGGGGGATCCCCTCATTATTTACCCTTGATAACTCCATTGCTGCCTGGTATCTTAAATATATATCTCCTTTCTCTTTTTTGCTTTTTTCATTATGATTTTTGTCCCCTCTGATAAAGTGGATGAATATTCATATCCCATTTATAATACATGAATACATTTGATTCATAGCATGATATCCCCCTCCCCCCCCCACCTACTCTCAAAACAACACACTGGCAAGTATAACCTAAGCAAATACTCCAAACTCGATCTCAAGAAAAAAAAAAACGAATCGTAAAAAAAAACAGACAGAAAAAACAACAACAACAAAAACACAAACCACAACATCACCCTGTCAACATGGTAATTCCCAATGAGATCCCAATATGACAAACAAATGAAATTATTGTGTAGCGACAGATTGGCTTTGTCAGAAGTTCCGCCTCGCAATATTACGCGACTGAACGGAGAGATTAGAGGCATTAAGAGTGGAGGAGCAGACCTCTTAATTCTATAGGGAATGCTGAGATTGGATGTTATTAAGTGAAAGAAGGAGGTAGAGCCCCGTAGAGTTTTCACAAAGAATATTAATTCCTACTCTCCCCTTTTTTTTTCTTCTTCTTCCTTAATCACAAAAAAGGGTTTTTGTTTTCGGGTAATGGTTGTTCTTTATTTCTTTCTCTTTCTTTTTTTTTATTCTATGTCAATCTCTGTCTCTCTCTTTCTTTCTCTCCATATCTTTCTCTTATGCTGATTTCGCTACCTTATTTTTCTCCTTTTTTCTCTCTCTCGTCTAATTCTTTCTCTGTCTTTCTTTTGCTCCATCATCCTCTCCTTCTCTTTCTTTCACTCTGCATCTATCTCTCACGTTGTTTGTATCTGTCTGCCTTTCATTCTTTCTCTTTCCCTCAATGATCGTCCGTTTCTCTTCCTTTGTCCTTCTTTCTCTCTCTCTCTCTCTCTCTCTCTCTCTCTCTCTCTCTCTCTCTCTCTCTCTCTCTCTGTCTTTCTCTCTCTGTCTACCTCTCTGAATGCTGTTCTCTCTCTATTTCTCCTCCTCCTCGAATCCTCTTTCTCTCTCTCCTCAAACTAAATGAGAAAATAACAAAAAGATGCAAATGATTATATATTCATGTATGAAATTAATGAAAAAGGTCAAATGTCAAGACACTAAGACGAAAACAAATATGCAAAATGAAAAAAAAAAAAAATCAAATAATAAATGACACATGCTAGAATGAGTGAGAAACGTGAATAATAAAATACAGATGATAAAATGAATGGTAAAAGTGAGGAAAATGAATAAAGAATATATACAGAGAGAAGATAAGAAAAAAATACGTTAAGAGAAAGGGAACGACAAAATAAAACAATGAAAGAAAGAAAAAAAGGAGGAAAGAAGAGAGAGAGAGAGAGAAGGAAAAGGAAAGGCAAAAAAAATGAAAAGCGAAAAGTAGACACAGCAAGAATAACAAAAAATTGATAAAAAAGATGTCCAAAATAGAGAGGGATTCTGAAATACAATTAAAATGGAACAAAAAGAAAGAAAGAGGGGAATAGCGGGATAGGAGAGGGAAGAGAGAGAGAGAGAAAGAGAGAGAGAGAGAGAGAGAGAGAGAGAGAGAGAGAGAGGGGGGGCAAAAGAGAAACAAAGATAAAGGAAATGACATACCAAAAAATAGTAAAAAGTGCAAAGATGAACAATAAAGATATGAAATAAAAGAAGAGATGGAAAAGCGAAAGAAAGAAAGAAAAAAAAAAATCAGAGAATACGACGCAGATAAGAGAGGGAGAAAGAGAAAGAAATATAGAGAAAGAGACAGAAAAAGAAAGAAAGGGAGAGAAAGAGAGAGAGAGAAAGAGAGAGAGAGAGAGAGAGAGAGAGAGAGAGAGAGAGAGAGAGAGAGAGAGAGAGAGAGAGAGAGAGAGAGAGAGAGAGAGAGAGAGAGAGAGAGAGAGAGAGAGAGAGAGAGAGAGAGAAAGAGAGAGAGAGAAAGAAAGAAAGAATAAATCAGAAGGAAAAAATTAAACAAACTAAAAAGATAGAACTAAAAGAGTCTCCCCCCCCCCAAAAAAAAAAAGAGAGAGAGAAAAGAAAGAAAGAGAGAAAGAAAGGGAATAAGAGCAGGAGAGAGCGACGGGCGAGCATGATACAAATACTGGTTAGAGCCTCTGTAAGTACTGTAAGAATGTGAAAAAATCTGCATATTCAATAAGTGTCGCGGAATTGTTGGGGCGGGGGGGGGGGGGGGTTGGGGGGGAGGCGGATAATGGGGGAGGGAGGACGGATGTGGGGGGGGGAGGAGGTAAGGGAGTGGGTTAGAGGATAATGGAGGGGGTTGGTAAATGGGGGTGGGGGTGGGGGTTAATGGGGGAGGGAGGACGGATGTGGGGGGGGGAGGTAAGGGAGTGGGTTAGAGGATAATGGTGGGGGTTGGTAAATGGGGGTGGGGGGTGGGGGTTAATGGGGGAGGGAGGACGGATGTGGGGGGGGGAGGTAAGGGAGTGGGTTAGAGGATAATGGTGGGGGTTGGTAAGTGGGGGTGGGGGGTGGGGGTTAAAGGATAGTTAAAGGATAGGGGGAGATTTAGGTAAGTGGTAGGTGTAGGGGAAGGTGTGGGTAAGAGGGGGAGGCTAGGTAATGGGCAGGAAGGGGATGAGGGGAGGGAGTTGGCAAAGGGGGGGTGGGAGTTAGAGGATAGGGGGAGGGTAAGGTAAGGTAAGGGGAGGGGGAGGGTAAGTTAAGGTAAGGGGAGGGGGAGGGGGGCGTTTACGTATGAGGAGGAAGAATTTAGATAAAGGGAGAGGATAATAGAAGGTTAGAGGATAGGGGTAGGTTTAGGTAAGGACGAAGGGTGAGTGAATAAGGGGGATGGACTGATGAGGGGGGGGGATACGATAATGGGGATGGATAGATAAGGGGAAGAGATAGGCCAGATGAAGGGAGGAGAAGGAGAGAACGGGATAAAGACGACAAACCTTTGATTCGTGTCCCTTCAGGTGGGAATAGCTTACAGGATACTTTAGGACATCAAAGGAGTTCCTGGAAGGAGGGGGAGGGAGGGAGGAGATGGAGGGAGGAAGGAGATGGAGGGAGGAAGGAGATGGAGGGAGGAAGGAGATGGAGGGAGGAAGGAGATGGAGGGAGGAAGGGGATGGAGGGAGGAAGGAGATGAAGGGAGGGAGGAAGGAGATGGAGGAAAGAAGGAGAAGGAGGGAGGAAGGAGAAGGAGGGAGGGAGGAAGGAGATGGAAGGTGGAAGGAGATGGAGGGAGGGAGGAAGGAGATGGAAGGAGGGAGGAGAGTGAGGGAGGAAGGGGTGGATGGGGGGAGATGGAGGGAGGAAGGAAATGGAAGGAAGGGGAATGTGGGGGTGGGGGGGGGCGAAGAAAGAAGAGAGGGAGGGAGAGAA
Source organism: Penaeus japonicus (assembly GCA_017312705.2). Classification (NCBI taxonomy): domain Eukaryota; kingdom Metazoa; phylum Arthropoda; class Malacostraca; order Decapoda; family Penaeidae; genus Penaeus; species Penaeus japonicus. The sequence continues at coordinate 126,864 of BOPN01004247.1, read as the reverse complement.
AGTCATAAGGGAAAAAGGACATATTGTTTCTACATACGAAGAATAATGAATATAAAGAAATCAGTATGTTGAGGATAATGATATTGATAAATATTATGATGATGATGAAAATGATAATTATGATAATGATGAAAAATACGATGGACAGCCTGCAGTTGCCACATTTTTATTAAAAGGAGGTTTTTGTTGTGGCTTGAAGACTCGAGTTAGAATGTATGATAAGGGTAATGGTAATTCCTGCTTGAGATTCCGGTGACGCAGGATATTCTCGTTTTTTTTTCTCCTTTTTCTTTTTTTTCTGTCTCTCTCTCTCATTCTTCCTTCTCTCCCTTACTCTTTGTCTCTCTATATATCTATTTCCTTTCCTTCGTTCCCATCCTCTTGTTCTCCCTTCCTCCACTACCATTTCTCCCTTCCCACTTTTCGTTCCTTTCCCTTCCTTTACCTCTCACCCTTCCTTTATCCCCTTTCTCCTTCCCCTCCTGTCTTCCCTTCCCTCAAAATCCCCTTCCCCTCCTTGTGCCCTCCTTTTCCCCTCCTCCTCTCCCTCTCCATCCCCTCTTCCCTTCTTCTCCTTTTCCACTCCTTCCCCACATCACTTCCGCTCCTTCCCCTACTCTCTATATCCTTCCTCTCTCCTCTTCTCCTCATTTCCCATTCCCTTCCCTCCGTTTCCCTTCCTTTTCCCTTCCTTCCCCTCCTCTCTCTCTCCTTCGGGAAGGAGATGGAGGGAGGAAGGAGATGGAGGGAGGAAGGAGATGGAGGGAGGAAGGAGATGGAGGGAGGAAGGAGATGGAGGGAGGAAGGAGATGGAGGGAGGAAGGGGATGGAGGGAGGAAGGAGATGGAGGGAGGAAGGAGATGGAGGGAGGAAGGAGATGGAGGGAGGAAGGGGATGGAGGGAGGAAGGAGATGGAGGGAGGAAGGGGATGGAGGGAGGAAGGAGATGGAGGGAGGAAGGAGATGGAGGGAGGAAGGGGATGGAGGGAGGAAGGAGATGGAGGGAGGAAGGGGATGGAGGGAGGAAGGGGATGGAGAGAGGAAGGAGATGGAGAGAGGAAGGGGATGGAGGGAGGAAGGAAATGGAGGGAGGAAGGAGATGGAGGGAGGAAGGAGATGGAGGGAGGAAGGAGATGGAGGGAGAAGGAGATTGAGGGAGGTGAAGGAGATGGAGGGAGGAAGGAGAGGGAGGGAGGAAGGGGATGGAGGGAGGAAGGGAGAGAGGGAGAAGGGATGGAGGGAGAAGGAGAGATGGAGGGAGGAAGGAGATGGAGGGAGGAAGGAGATGGAGGGAGGAAGGGGAGGGAGGGAGGAAGGAGATGGAGGGAGGAAGGAGATGGAGGGAGGAAGGAGATGGAGGGAGGAAGGATGAGGGAGAAGGGGATGGAGGGAGGAAGGAGATGGAGGGAGGAAGGGGATGGAGGGAGGAAGGGGATGGAGAGAGGAAGGAGATGGAGAGAGGAAGGGGATGGAGGGAGGAAGGAAATGGAGGGAGGAAGGAGATGGAGGGAGGAAGGAGATGGAGGGAGGAAGGAGATGGAGGGAGGAAGGAGAGGGAGGGAGGAAGGAGATGGAGGGAGGAAGGAGATGGAGGGAGGAAGGGGATGGAGGGAGGAAGGAGCGGGAGGAGGGAAGGAGATGGAGGGAGGAAGGAGATGGAGGGAGGAAGGAGATGGAGGGAGGAAGGGGATGGAGGGAGGAAGGGGATGGAGGGAGGAAGGAGATAAAAAGAGGAAGGAGATGGAGGGAGGAAGGGGATGGAGGGAGGAAGGAGATGGAGGGAGGAAGGGGATGGAGGGAGGAAGGGGATGGAGGGAGGAAGGAGATGGAGAGAGGAAGGGGATGGAGGGAGGAAGGAAATGGAGGGAGGAAGGAGATGGAGGGAGGAAGGAGATGGAGGGAGGAAGGAGATGGAGAGAGGAAGGGGATGGAGGGAGGAAGGAAATGGAGGGAGGAAGGAGATGGAGGGAGGAAGGAGATGGAGGGAGGAAGGAGATGGAGGGAGGAAGGAGATGGAGGGAGGAAGGAGATGGAGGGAGGAAGGAGATGGAGGGAGGAAGGAGATGGAGGGAGGAAGGAGATGGAGGGAGGAAGGAGATGGAGGGAGGAAGGGGATGGAGGGAGGAAGGAGATGGAGGGAGGAAGGGGATGGAGGGAGGAAGGAGACGGAGGGAGGAAGGAAGGAGATGAAGGGAGGAAGAGATGAGGAGAAGGGATGGAGAGAGGAAGGGGATGGAGGGAGGAAGGAGATGGAGGGAGGAAGGGGATGGAGAGAGGAAGGGGATGGAGGGAGGAAGGAGATGGAGGGAGGAAGGGAGGGATGGAGGGAGGGAGGGAAGGAGAGAGGGAGGGAGAGAGGAAGGGAGGGAGGGAGGAAGGAAATGGAGGGAGGAAGGAGATGGAGGGAGGAAGGAGATGGAGGGAGGAAGGAGATGGAGGGAGGAAGGGGATGGAGGGAGGAAGGAGATGGAGGGAGGAAGGAGATGGAGGGAGGAAGGGGATGGAGGGAGGAAGGGGATGGAGGGAGGAAGGAGATGGAGGGAGGAAGGAGATGGAGGGAGGAAGGAGATGGGAGGGAGGAAGGAGATGGAGGGAGGAGAAGGAGATGAGGGAGGAAGGATATGGAGGGAGGAAGGAGATTGGAGGGAGGAAGGAGATGGAGGGAGGGGCGGAGATGGAGGGAGGAAGGGGATGGAGGGAGGAAGGAGATGGAGGGAGGAAGGAGATGGAGGGAGGAAGGAGATGGAGGGAGGAAGGGGATGAGGAGGAAGGAGATAAAAGAGGAAGGGGGATGAGGAGGGAGGAAGGAGATGGAGGGAGGAAGGAGATGGAGGGAGGAAGGGGATGGAGGGAGGGAAGGGAGATAAAAAGAGGAAGGGAAGGGAGGGAGGGAGGAAGGAGATGGAGGGAGTGAAGGAGATGGAGGGAGGAAGGGGGATGGAGGGAGGAAGGGGATGGAGGGAGGAAGGAGATAAAAAGAGGAAGGAGAGAGAGGGAGGAAGGAGATGGAGGGAGGAAGGAGATGGAGGGAGGAAGGGGATGGAGGGAGGAAGGGGATGGAGGGAGGAAGGATGGAGGAGGAAGGGGATGAGGAGGAAGGGGATGGAGGGAGGAAGGAGATGGAGGGAGGAAGGAGATGGAGGGAGGGGAAGGGGAGATGGAGGGAGGAAGGGGAGGGAGGGAGGAAGGAGATGGAGGGAGGAAGGAGATGAGGGAGGAAGGAGATGAGGAGGAAGGGATGGAGGGAGGAAGGAGACGAGGGAGGAAGGGGATGGAGGGAGGAAGGGGATGGAGGGAGGAAGGGGATGGGAGGGAGGAAGGGGATGGAGGAGGAAGGATGGAGGGAGGAAGGAGATGGAGGGAGGGAAGGGAGGAGGGAGGAAGGAGATGGAGGGAGAAGGGGATGGAGGAGGAAGGATGAGGGAGGAAGGAGATGGAGGGAGGAAGGAGATGGAGGGAGGAAGGGGATGGAGGGAGGAAGGGGATGGAGGGAGGAAGGAGATGGAGGGAGGAAGGAGATGGAGGGAGGAAGGAGATGGAGGGAGGAAGGAGATGGAGAGAGGAAGGAGATGGAGGGAGGAAGGGGATGGAGGGAGGAAGGAGATGGAGGGAGGAAGGAGATGGAGGGAGGAAGGAGATGGAGGGAGGAAGGAGATGGAGGGAGGAAGGGGATGGAGGGAGGAAGGGGATGGAGGGAGGAAGGAGATGGAGGGAGGAAGGGGATGGAGGGGAGGAAGGGATGGAGGGAGGAAGGGGATGGAGGGGAGAAGGAGATGGAGGGAGGAAGGGATGGAGGGAGGAAGGGGGATGTGGAGGGAGGAAGGAGATGGAGGGAGGAAGGGGATGGAGGGAGGAAGGAGATGGAGGGAGGAAGGAGATGGAGGGAGGAAGGGGATGGAGGGAGGAAGGAGATGGAGGGAGGAAGGAGATGGAGGGAGGAAGGAGATGGAGGGAGGAAGGGGATGGAGGGAGGAAGGAGACGGAGGGAGGAAGGAGATGGAGGGAGGAAGGGAGGGATGGAGGGAGGAAGGAGATGGAGGGAGGAAGGGGGATGAGGAGGAAGGAGATGGAGGAGGGAAGGGGATGGAGGGAGGAAGGAGACGGAGGGAGGAAGGAAGGAGATGGAGGAGGGAAGGAGATGGAGGGAGGAAGGGGATGGAGGGAGGAAGGAGATGGAGGGAGGAAGGAGATGGAGGGAGGAAGGAGATGGAGGGAGGAAGGAGATGGAGGGAGGAAGGAGATGGAGGGAGGAAGGAGATGGAGAGAGGAAGGGGATGGAGGGAGGAAGGAGATGGAGGGAGGAAGGAGGATGGAGGGAGGAAGGAGATGGAGGGAGGAAGGGGATGGAGGGAGGAAGGGGATGGAGGGAGGAAGGGGATGGAGGGAGGAAGGAGATGGAGGGAGGAAGGGGATGGAGGGAGGAAGGAGAGGGAGGGAGGAAGGGGATGGAGGGAGGAAGGGGATGGAGGGAGGAAGGAGATGGAGGGAGGAAGGAGATGGAGGGAGGAAGGGGATGGAGGGAGGAAGGGGAGGGAGGGAGGAAGGAGATGGAGGGAGGAAGGAGATGGAGGGAGGAAGGAGATGGAGGGAGGAAGGAGATGGAGGGAGGAAGGAGATGGAGGGAGGAAGGAGATGGAGGGAGGAAGGAGATGGAGGGAGGAAGGGGATGGAGGGAGGAAGGAGATGGAGGGAGGAAGGAGATGGAGGAAAGAAGGAGATGGAGGGAGGAAGGAGATGGAAGGAGGAAGGGGATGGAGGGAGGAAGAAGGAGAAGTGAGGAAGGAGATGGAGGGAGGAAGGGGATGGAGGGAGGAAGGGGATGGAGGGAGGAAGAAGGAGAAGTGAGGAAGGAGATGGAGGGAGGAAGGGGATGGAGGGAGGAAGGGGATGGAGGGAGGAAGAAGGAGAAGTGAGGAAGGAGATGGAGGGAGGAAGGGGATGGAGGGAGGAAGGGGATGGAGGGAGGAAGAAGATGGAGGAAAGAAAGAAATAGAGGGAGGGAGGAAGGAGATGGGAGGAGGGAGGGAGATGGAGGGAGGAAGGAAGGGGAATATGGGGGTGGGGGGGGGGCGTAGAAAGAAGAGAGGGAGGGAGAGAAAGTCATAAGGGAAAAAGGATATATTGTTTCTACTTACGAAGAATAATGAATATAAGGAAATCAGTATGTTGAGGATAATGATATTGATAAATATTATAATAGTGATAATAGTAGGGATGATAATGGTGATGATTATAATGACGATGATAATAATGATAAGGATAACAGTGATAATTTTGATAATGATCATTATGATAGTGATATTAATAATGTTAATGTTAATGGTGATAATAAGATAACAATAATAATAGTGATGATAATAAGAGTAATGATGATGATGATAAGAGTCATAATAATTATAATGAGGATGATGATGATGAAAATGATAATTATGATAATGATAAAAAATACGATGGACAGTCTGCAGTTGCCACATTTTTATTAAAGGGAGGTTTTTGTTGTGGCTCGAAGACTCGAGTTAGAATGTATGATAAGGGTAATGGTAATTCCTGCTTGAGATTCCGGTGACGCAGGAAAATTTGAGCTGAACATTTTGTTCTTTGTAGAAAAGGGGGAGGAGGAGGAGGGGAGGGTGTAAGCAAAGAATAGGAAAAAGTGAAAGAAAAAGAAAGAGGGAAAAGGAGAAGAGTCTTTCTCGTTATTTTTTTTTTCTCCTTTTTCTATTTTTTTTTTCTGTCTCTCTCTCTCTCTCTCATTCTTCCTTCTCTCCCTTACTTTTTGTCTCTCTATATATCTATTTCCCTTCCTTCGCTCCCATCCTCCCGTTCTCCCCTCCTCCACTACCATTTCTCCCTTCCCACTTTTCCTTCCTTTCTCTTCCTTTATCTCTCACCCTTCTTTCATCCCCTTCCTCCTCCCCCTCCTGTCTTCCCTTCCCTCCAAATCCCTTTCCCGTCCTTGTCCCCTCCTTTTCCCCTTCTTTCCCCTCCTCCTCTCCCTCTCCATCCCCTCTTCCCTTCTTCTCCTTTCCCACTCCTTCCCCACATCACTTCCCTTCCTTCCTCTCCTCTCTCTCTCTTTCCCCTCTCCCCTTCTCCTCCTTTCTCCCTCTTTCCCCACTCCATCCACTAATCGTCTTTATCTTCCTTGTTTGTTACTCCTTATAGGATCATCCCCTCCCCCTCCTTTTCCCCTCATCTCCCACTCCTTCCCCTCATCCCCTCCCCTCCTTTTCCCCTCATCTCCCACTCCTTCCTCTCATTCCCTCCCCTCATTTTCCCCTCCTCTCCCACTCCTTCCCTTCCTCCCCCCCTCTCTTCTCCCTCCTCTCCCACTCCTCTCCCACTCCCCCCTTCTCTTTCCCCAAACCCTCCAACCCTAAGGCGATCTAGAAATATAATAGTCAGGCCTCGCGACACGGCAAAACACCTCCCAGGGCACCGTCTAAAATAACCTCAAAGGTGCAGTTCCGGAGATGAAAGTTTAGCAGCAACACGCGCAGATAAGAGATAAGAGAGGGAGATAGCCTAGCCCCTCTCCCCTCCCCTCCTTCCCCCCGGCCGCCCCCCTCGAGGGTAGCATTCGAGATAAAGCGTGTGGGGTGGGGTGGGGTGGGGGGGTAATGGGGGAAGGGGAGAGAGAGGGGGGGAGAGGGGGAAGAGGGGGGGAATTTAAATGTGGAAAGATACATGGACAAGGTGTGTGTGTGACATGTCCTGAAGGGGTAGGGAGCTTAAAGAGAAGAGGGGAAGGAGGAGGGGAGGGAAGAAGGAGGAGGAGGAGGAGGGTGAGAAGGGGAGGGGAGGAGGAAGAGGGTAAGGGTGAGGGGAGGGAGGGGAGGAGGAGGAGGAGGAGAAGGAGGAGGAGGGGGGCAAGGAGGGGGAGGGAAGGGGGGATGGGCAAGAAGAGGGGTGGTAGGGAGGGAGGAAGGGAGGAAGTTGTATTACGAGAGGGGACGAAAAGAAGGAAGGGAGAGGAGTGGGAGGGAAGGAAAGAGAGGGAACATGGGAGGGAAGAATGGAGGCGAAAAGGAAGAGAACAAGAAGGGAAAAGGAAAGGGAGAGGGAAGGAGGGAAGGAAAGAGAGAGATAATAGGTATGGGAGGGAGAAAGGGAAGAGGAAAGAGATGGAAAGAGGAAGGAGT
>BOPN01004247.1:112223-114723 GCA_017312705.2 Penaeus japonicus | reverse complement strand
CATATAGACTGTGTGTGTATATATGTGTGTACATATGTATACATGTGTATATATATATATATATATATATATATATATATATATATATGTATGTATAAATATATATATATATATATATATATATATATATATATATATATATATATATACATATATATATAAATAAATAAATATATATATATATATATATATATATATATATATATATATGTATATATATATATATATATATATATATATATATGCATATAAACATATACATATTTATTGATAGACCTTCATTAACATATACTTGGTACGCGTGTATGAGTGAGTGAGTAACTTTAATCCAATGACTAATTCATCGGATCCTAATGGACTGTGAATTTAATACAGAACCATAATATAGATGATTCTTTGACCAAAACTTGACACCTTATGATTATTTTATAGGTATTGAGCTTTAAATTCAAAATCATTATATATCATTATTGGAATTAGGATTAAACGTGACGATTTCCACTTTGCATCTAAATGATATTGGGAAGAGGATTGAAGTTATTATGATATGTTGGTTGGCTCTTTGTTTGTTTGTTTGTTTGGTATTTGCATTCTATTTTTTTTCTTGTTTGAATATTAGTATTTGTTTCTTGCCTATTTAGCTGTGTGTTTGTTGTTGTTTTTGTTGTAGCTGTTGTGTTTATAGGTCTTATTATCATCATTACCATGATTATTGTTTTTATTATAATTTTCATCACTGTTATTTTCAGTATCATTATTACTATCATTTTCATTATCAATCTTGTAATTATGATTATCATTGTCATCTGTAGTAGTAATAACAGTAGTAGTAAAATCATAGTCTCATTATATATATATATATATATATATATATATATATATATATATATATATATATATATATATATATATATGTTATATGTATGTATCTATGTATATGTATGTATCTATGTATATGTATGTATCTATGTATGTATATCATATGTCTATATATGCATATATATATATATATATATATATATATATATATATATATATATATATATATATATGTATATATATATATGTATATGTATATATGTATATACATATATATATATATATATATATATATATATATATATATATGTATATATATATATATATATATATATATATAGTCAACTTAAAGAAAAAAGAGCGAGAGAGAGCAAAAAGAAACAGATACACAGAGACTCTGAATTAGACACAAATATGAATAGATTGTAGATTTTATATGCATGATTATATGGCTTAAAGTCTATACAAATACAACGCAATAAGTCTGTATTTCCATATCTATAATTAGTTTTTAATAAATTATTTTCCTCAGAGCAGACCAGCATGAGATCTAAGAATCCTGCAAAGAAGCTCAGTAAGAAGCAGGAACGACGCAGTATAGAGTATTGGATCGCAAACGTAGTTGCTTTAGTCCCCCCTCGGTTGCCTTTAAAGACTCGGAAAACAAAAGAGCATCGTGTAATTCGCGTAACGAGACCGAAAAGACCTATAAATTCGGGTTTCGTAGATGCCTTGCGGTAGATGCCGAAGAACTGGTCCTTTGGTGAATGCTAAATGCTGTCTAACCTTCGCCATTCCGGCATCGCGGCTAATGCATTGCATGAGTTTTGAAACGGGTCGCATTTACAAGCAATATTTATGTAGATTGGCAGACGCCCTGCGGACTGACAAGAGGATCACACTAATTACAATTTATTGCCTATCAGATGTTTCATCAGTACACAGTAGCCTTAACCATTGAGGCTTGCACCTCCCCCATTATCGCCCTTCCGACCACCCGTCATAAAGACCAGTTTCAATTGACCATCCTCCTAGCCGGTTTGATGCAGCGTTGCCAGTGGCAGCGAAAATGGCCGCTGCTCTTGGCCTCTTGGCTGTATTTACAGAACAATGCTTCATTCTGATTGGCTCATAAAGTGGAAAGTCCCCTGGGCGCCCACACGACGTGACGGGCGTGGGCAAGAACGTGTCACCTCGCGGGCGTCGGCATTCAATTCCCGATCTTAAGGGCGCCATCCGTTTCCACTTTGCCGTTCCAGAAGCTTCGAAGCCGTTTCGCTCGATGACTCGCCAGAGATTCCGCAATGGCTCTATTTTCACTTGATTTATAGAGTCAAGAGCCACCCGAACCCCTTTTTTGTATTCCACATTTCGAAACATTTACTTTAATAAAAAAAAATAGTTTATTGGGTAAGTTCCCACCCTCGCAAATATTCATAAACGCTTGACGTTATTGAGTATAACTGGATTCGCGCGCGGACTGACTGTCATTTGTTTTGCTTTTTTGACTAGCTTTATTCAGATTATCCTCGGTAACTAGTGAATCATTTTATGTTTCATTTGTAAACGTTGTGCGCGATACGGGTTATATTAATTTGTAAGTTCAATTAACGAGGGAGCGTCCTTGTTTCTGATTTTTATGAAAAATAAGAGCCAATTAACGGATGAGTCTGCGTGATTT
>BOPN01004247.1:52500-55000 GCA_017312705.2 Penaeus japonicus | reverse complement strand
CTCCTCCTCCCCTTCCACTTCCCCATTCCTCTCCATCTCCCCTTCCCCTTCTTCCCTCCTTCCCTCCCTCCCTCCCTCCCCCCTTCCTCCCTCACCCCTCACCCCTCATCCCTCAAACCCCTCCCTCCCTACCCCCATCCCACCCTACCTCACCCATCCCTCCCTCCCTACCTCCCTCAAGCCCCATCCCTCTCTCACCCCTCCCTCTCTCTCCCCCTCCCATCCCTCCCACACCCCTCACCCCCTCCCTCCCTACCTCCTCCCATCCCTCCCACCCTACCTCCCTCCCCCAATCCCTCCCTCCCTACCTTCCTCAAGCCCCTCCCATCCCACCCTCCCTCACCCCTCACCCCTCCCGCTATGCGACACAAAATAATATAAAACCAGCTTCGAATCCCCCCAAAGACGAAAGCATTCCACCTCCTCCTACCTCCGCCCGCCCGCCCGAACGCCCGCCTCATCATCGCTGGCTCGCCATTTGCATATTTACCACCCCCGTTCTGTGGGGAATAGAAAATCTGTTGGCTGGAATCTTGAATTTTAGATGACGCACAGCACCCGACGCCATTATTCATATGAGTTTGTCTACTCGTCCTCCTTGAGTTGTGGGGGGGTTGGGGGTAGGTAGGGGGGTGGGTGGGGGGGTTGGTGGGGTGGTTGGTAGGGGGGTTGGTGTGGGGGGGTTGGGAGGGGTGGGTGGAGGGGAGGGGAGGGTAGGGGTTAAATCAGGAGTTCACGGTGCACTTTCTCTTTCTCTTTCTCTCTCTCTCTCTCTCTCACTCTCTCCTCTATCCTCCCCACCCCTCCCCCTCCTGTGTCATTTTCTTCCTTTCTCTCTCCCTCCCTCTTTCTCTTTCTCCGTTACCTTCGTTATACAAGAGCTTCGTCTTTTTTATCTTATTATTGTTTTTTTTATTCTCATTCTTGGGTGTTTTCGCTTTCATTTCTCTCTCTTTATTTTCTCATTCCCTTTCCTGTTTGTTTTTCTATGTCTATTGATCTATTGATCGATATATCTGTCTATCAGACAATGTATTTTCAAGGGTTATCACATCCTCTCGTATTCCTGTGCGAGGCATTTTCATTTTTTTATTTACTTTTTTTAAAATTTGCTTTTCATTTCGTTTATCTCTTTTTTCTGTGTTTATATCTATCTGTTTACAAATCGGTTGATATAAAATGTCTTTCTATCTCTATTTATTTCATTCTATTTTCTTTATTTATTTATTTTCATTTCTTTCTTACTTTTATTCTATGTTCTCTATTTACATATTTTTTCCTTCTTTCTTTCTTTCTTGATTTATTCATTTTCATTTCTTTCTTTCTTTCTATTTTAATTTTTATTTATTCATTTTCATTTCTTTCTTTCTTTCTTTCTTTTTTCTTCTTTCTTTGATTCTTTCATTCTATCCTTTCTTCTCTCATTCCCTTATCCCTTCTTTCTCTCTCTGACTCTTTCTCCCTTACTTTCTCCTCTTTCTTCCTTATCCCCTCTTTCCTCTTCTTGAACCTTCACTTCACTACTTCCTCCCCCCCCCCCCCATTGTCTTTCCTTGCCTGTTTATCTATCTATTTATCGATTGCATCATCGCCTTTTCCCCTTATTCTTCATTTAGTGTCAATTTTCTCGCCATAGCTGTCTATCTCAACTTGGTTATCTCTTATCGGCAATGTCTATCTATCTATCTATCTATACATTTATTTATGTATCCCGCTCTTGACATAATTATCTGTCTCTTTCTCTCTTTATCTATCTATCAATCTATCTATGTTTCACTCTCTTGATCTAATTGTCTCTCTATCTATCTATATACCTATCTATCTATCAATATATCTATCTATATATTTATGTATTCCTCTCTTAATTTGATTATTTGTCTATCTATCTATTTATCTATCTATCTATCCATCTATTTATGTTTCCTTCTCTTTATTTCTCTGTCTCTCTGTCTCTCTATTTATCTATCTATTTGTTGATCTCTCCATCTATCCGTCTATCGTCTATCTATGGTTCATTCTATCCATCCATCTATCTATCTATATACACAAAGAGACAAACAGGCAGTCAAACATACGGATCGATAGATAGACAAAAACAGATATTGATAGACAGATATAAATATACAGATTCGAATAAAGGCAAATATACAGACAGAGAGACTGGTAGAAGGAAATTAATAGACAGACAGACAGACAGACAGACAAACAGACAGACAGATAGAGAGAGAATTCCTAATGTCGAGAGTTGACGTATGTCTGGAGTCAATTTCTTCTACTTCCTTCCTTCCTCCCTCCCTCCTCCCTTCCCCCCTTCACCCCCTCCCCTCCCACCCACCCACTTCACCACATCTCCCCTTCACATCACCCTCTATCCCCCCCTTACCCCCCCCCCCTTCCGACACACTTCCCTACCGCTAACCAACCCCTATATCCCTCCCCTCCCCCTCCCCTTTCCCCCCAGCGCCCCCCCCAGCCCCCCCCCTCCCCCCAACCGCCCCCG
>BOPN01004247.1:25000-27500 GCA_017312705.2 Penaeus japonicus | reverse complement strand
ACACACACCTTACCTATCAATCCCTCACGGATCTACTCTATCTTCTCCCTTCCCTTCTCTCAACCCCCCCGCCCTCTCCCTAACCTCATTATAAACCATTCCACCAGACTAAATGAGATATATTTCATTTAATTTTGATGTCTCAGAATAATCAAATGATAAGTCCTAAGGCATCGGTCACTCTGTCTCTCAGGCTCCGAGGGAGCGAAAGTGTCTAGTTTAGTACCGTAGAATTAATATTGAAAAGCTGAGGAATTTGTGTTCATAATGCGGGCTAACATCAGTGGATTTATATTTGTTACGTGTTGCAGGAACGGTGTTGCATCTCACGTCGTTTGGTTTATCATATGACAGCGAGGATGATGATGGTGATTATTTTATAATGGTATTTGGCAATGATATTAATGATGCTAGTTGTAATATGGATGATAGTAATCATAATGATAACAATAATAATGATAACAATGATAATAATAACAGTGATATCAATAATGATGATAATACAAAGAATAATCATTATCACTATTTTCTTTATTTTCTTCAGAATGAGGAAGATAATAATAATGATAATGATGATGGTAACAGCAACCATAACAATGACAATAAAGATGATAATAATGGTAATATCAATAACAACAATCTTACTATTACTAATGATAATACTTATGGTAACATTGTTAATAATAGTAATATTGATCATGAAATTTGATAAGGATACATTTGTATTGATATCATCGTATCATCATTACAATAATCTATTTATTCATTAATATATTTTCTGTATAACTAAACCTGAGCTTTTTTTCTTTCTTTTTTACTATTTCAAGTTACCATATGATATATTTTGAATCAGCATCATAATTATTCAAGCTAGTTTGAGCGACTGGCATTGATAAGGTGATCATAGCATATCATGCTGCAATATATAGCCGACAGGATGTAATTAGAATTCCTTGAAATTGTTTAGCTCTGGTGATAATGTCATCAGATATTCACCAACTTTCTTCATAATGGGAAATAGTTGCTAGACATTTATGCAAATCATCACTGGAATTATGACTATGGACCGTTATATTCTTATGACAAATGGTTTTGTAATAACATTTCTTCATAATGAAGTGCCATGTACATTAAATTTATGAGGATGATTAACTAATGAATTAAACAGGATAACTATAAAAACGTTAATAAAATGAATCTCATTGTTTACTACATTATGTGTGAATTAAACAATTGTTATTCCGAATGAACTGTAGACTCTTAATATCATACTCATTAGTGGGCTGCGGTATGGCATATGTATAATGGTATATACATATTACTCTGTGTGTGTGTGTGTATGTGTATATATATATATATATATATATATATATATATATATATATATATATATATATATGTATGTATATATATTTATATCTATATCTATCTATCTATCTATCTATCTATCTATCTATCTATCTATCTATCTATCTATCTATCTATCTATCTATCTATCTATATATATATATATATATATATATATATATATATATATATATATATATATATATATATATATATATATGTATGTATGTATGTATATACATATACATATATATATATATATATATATATATATATATATATATATATATACATATATATATATATATATATATATATATATATATATATATATATATATATATATATATATATACACATATATGTATATATATATATATATATATATATATATATATATATATATATATATATATATATATATATATATATATATATATATATATATATATACATATATATATATATATATATATATATATATATATATATATATATATATATATACATACATATGTATGTATGTATGTATACATATATATGTGTGTGTGTGCGCATATTTATCATATCAGATAAATGTGCATATCTATATAAACATCATGTATACGTTTTATGTTTACTCTGCATTAAAGGTGTAATAAGGTGATCGTAGTAAAAATCGATTTAGTTTATACTTCCCATGTCATATATTCATTTTGTTATTCATCGGGAATAACAAAATTAGTCAGGGGATGGTACAGGCTGGCAGGCAGACAAGCAACAACAACAACAACAAATAATAATAATAATAATAAAGGAATAAATAAATAAGTAAGTAAATAAATAAATAAATAAATAAATAAGTAAATAAATAAATAAATAAGTGAATAAAAAAGTAATTAAATAAATAAGTAAATTAATAAATAAATAAGTAAATAAAAAATAAATAAATAAATAAATAAATAAATAGATAAATAAGCAAATAAATAAATAAAAAATGAAATAAATAAATCAAGCAGAAGAGCAGCTTGCGCTTTCGGGAGGCAGACAGATGACCAGCGTCAAGCAGGCAAACTGGAGCAGCATCGAATCAGGCGATCTAGGAAGCAGGAAGATTGCAGGCAAGCAGAACAAGCAGCTCCAGTGAGCAGGTAAGAGGGTTTAAACAGTAATA
>BOPN01004247.1:17500-20000 GCA_017312705.2 Penaeus japonicus | reverse complement strand
AACAACCAACCCTCACCCAGCCTCCCACCCACCCACCCAACCAACCAACCAACCACCCACCCACCCACCCAACCAACCAACCAACCAACCCACCACCCAGCCTCCACCCACCCACCCAACCACCCCACCCACCACCCACCCAACCAACCAAACAACCAACCCACCGCAGCCTCCACCCCACCACCCAACCAACCAACCAACCAACCACCCACCCACCCAACCAACCAACCAACCAACCCACCGCAGCCTCCCACCCACCCACCCAACCAACCAACCACCAAACCAATCACCCAACCAACCAATCACCCAACCAACCAACCAACCAACCACCCACCCAACCAACCAACCAACCACCCAACCAACCACCCAACCAACCAACCACCCAACCAACCAACCAACCACCCACCCACCCAACCAACCAACCAGCAACCACCACCCAGCCTCCACCCCACCCACCCAACCACCCAACCACCACCACCACCCACCCAAACAACCAAACAACCAACCCACCACCCAGCCTCCCACCCCGCAACCAACCACCTAACCAACCAACCAACCACCCACCCACCCAACCAACCAACCATCCATAACCAACCAGCCAAACAACCAGCCACTTACCCCACCCACCCAGCAAACCAAACAACCAACCAACCACCTGCCAACACCAACCAGCCATCCACCCAAACAACCAACCAACCAACCAACCAACCACCCACCCACCCAACCAACCAACCACCCACCCAACCAACCAACCAACCAACCACCCACCCACCCAACCAACCAACCAACCAACCAACCACCCAACCAACCACCCACCCACCCAACCAACCAACCAACCAACCAACCAACCCACCACCCAGCCTCCACCCACCCACCAACCAACCAACCAACCACCAGCCTCCACCACCCAACCAACCACCTAACCAACCAACCAACCACCAACCACCCACCCACCCGCAACCAACCCAACCCACCCAACCAACCGCAACCGAATCACCCACCCAACCAACCAACCAACCACCAGCCTCCCACCGCAACCAACCACCCAACCAACCAACCAACCAACCAACCATCCACCCACCCACCCAACAAACAACCGCAGCTCCACCACAACCAACCAACCACCCAACCAACCAACCAACCACCACCCACTTTAACCAACCAACCACCTAACCAGCCAACCACCCAGCCAGCCAATCAACCAACCAACCACCCACCCAACCAACCATCCACCCACCCAACCAACCAACCAACCACCCACCCAACCAACCATCCACCCACCCAACCAACCAACCAACCACCCAACCAACCACCCAACCAACCACCCAACCAACCAACCACCCACCCAACCAACCAACCACCCAACCAACCAACCAACCACCCAACCAACCACCCAACCAACCAACCACCCAACCAACCAACCATCCACCCACCCAACCAACCACCCACCCAACCAACCAACTAACCACCCACCCAACCAGCTTCATCCACCACCCAACCAACCAACCAACCACCCAACCAACCACCCAACCAACCAACCACCCAACCAACCAACCAGCCACCCACCCAACCAACCACCCACCCAACCAACCAACTAACCACCCACCCAACCAACCATCCACCCACCCAACCAACCAACCACCCAACCAACCAACCACCCACCCAACCAACCATCCACCCACCCAACCAACCAACCAACCACCCAACCAACCACCCAACCAACCAACCACCCAACCAACCAACCATCCACCCACCCAACCAACCATCCACCCAACCAACCAACCACCCACCCACCCAACCAACCAACCACCCACCCAACCAACCATCCACCCATAACCAACCAACCAACCACCCAACCAACCGCAACCAACCGCAACCAACCAACCATCCACCCGCAACCAGCCATCCACCCACCCAACCAACCAACCACCCAACCAACTAACCATCAACCCACCCACCCAGCCTCCCACCCACCCACCCAACCAACCAACCAACCGCAGCCTCCACCCACCCAACCAACCACCTAACCAACCAACCAACCAGCCAACCACCCACCACCGCAACCAACCAACCACCTAACCAACCAACCAACCAACCACCCAACCAACCAATCAACCAACCACCCACCCAACCAACCAACCAACCATCCACCCACCCAACCAACCAACAAACTAACCACCCAACCAACCATCCACCCACCCAACCAACCAACCACCCAACCAACCACCCAACCAACCAACCAACCAACCAACCAACCATCCACCCACCCAACCAACCATCTACCCACCCAACCAGCCAACCAACTAACCACCCACACAATAACCATCCACCCACCCAACCAACCCAACCAACCGCAACCAACCACCCACCCAACCAACCAACTAACCACCCAACAAACCACCCAACCAACCACCCAACCACCCAGCCAACCGCAACCAACCACCCAGCCACCCAGCCAGCCACCCGCAACCAACCACCCAACCACCCAACCAACCGCAGC
>BOPN01004246.1:52500-55000 GCA_017312705.2 Penaeus japonicus | reverse complement strand
GCTAGAGGACAGATTTACTACAACGTGTGTGTGTGTGTGTGTGTGTGTGTGTGTGTGTGTATGTGTGTGTGTGTGTGTGTGTGTATGTATATGTGTGTGTGTGTGTGTATCTTTCAGTCTGATTAGTCTGAAAAATCTCTCTATACACATATATACACACACATATATATATATATATATATATATATATATATATATATATATATATATATATATATACATATATGTATATATATGTGTGTGTGTGTGTGTGTGTGTATATATGTATATATATATATATATATATATATATATATATATATATATATATATATATATATATGTATATAAATATATATATATATATATATATATATATATATATATATATATATGTATATATATATATATATATATATATAGGTGTGTGTGTGTGTGTGTGTGTGTGTGTGTGTGTGTGTGTGTGTGTGTGTGTGTGTGTGTGTGTGTGTGTGTGTGTGTGTGTGTGTGTGTGTATAGAGATTTTTCAGACCAATCAGACTGAAAGATATAAGAATAGTAATACTCAAAGAAGTCAAATACATTCATATTTTCTAAAGTAAACTGAGGTGCGTTTCCTGTCAGTATTACACTTGATTGTTCCTCGACCGACCCTCAGCAGAAGTGCGGTCGAGATCTGATTAAACATCTCAGCTTACTTCCTTGACTGGCACTGCTTGAGCTTTTAGAGAAATTAGACACTTTTGAGGAAATAAGTTCCATTTCATTACATGTATATGTGCGCTCGCGTGTAAGCTAAGATTAAGAAGAAAGATAGATTACATTCTTTTTCAGGATTTTGTATGGAATGTTTAAGTAAGAAGAACAAAACTCTCCTTCCACTAGACCTATTTATTCGTAAAGAGAGGAAAGAGAGAAGGAAATGCTGACGAGAATCAGGAATAAACAGAAAGAGAGAGAGAGGAGAGAGGAGAGAGAGAGAGAGAACCGCTAAAAAAATCCATAAGGAATCGCGGGGAGAGAGAGACCAGGGCTTTACCTCACGGTATGTCTGAGGATGTAGCACAATGCCTTTAATTAACAACACTGAGAACCACTTGCTGCATGGAGAGCAGAAAAAGCGCTTTTCTTTTTCTTTTTCTTCTTCTTTTTCTTGATCTTTTAGACTTTCTTTCTTTTCTTTTTCTTCTTTTTTTTCTTTTTTTTTTTTTTTTTTGGGGGGGGGGGCAAGATACCTAATGAACACGTCTAGATTATCTCAAGTTTACAGAAAACACACACACAGATAAGAACATTTCTTTTGTATTTGTTTCCTAAGGTGTATCCTATCTAATTTGACTTCGATTGCCTTCAGTTCCACTTTTTGTTCTTTAAATATATCTAATTCCTTTAAAGTGATTCATATTCTTCTCCATAGGGTTTTGCCCATTTTTTTCTCCAGATATTATAATCTTTGAATTCAAACGTTATTTTTCCTATGTAGCTGTCAAGTTTGGATTAATTGGTGCATATTACATTTGATTTCTTTCAATCTAGTTTTTGTATCTAGTTCTAGTAGCTTTGAGACTAGACAATAAGCATCTGTGTAATTGACTTCAATTTTTTTTTTTTTTTTTTTTTTTACATTTCTTTAGTTTCCAAGGCCAATATTTTTCTGCCACTGTGTTTCTGTCCCGAAAGTACTAGACGTACTTTTCTCTGGGACGTCTCGCCCTCCTAGCAAACAGGGTCTTTTTCTTCCCTTTCTTTGTTCATGTTTGTTTTTCGTTTCATCCAATTTATTTTGTAGCGGCTTCATACCTTATGTTTTTCTTCTTGTTTTTTTTTTTTTTTTTTTTTTTTTTTTTTTTTTTTTTTTTGTATGTCAGCGGTTGCCATGTTTTTAGTTACTTGCCCCTCTCGAATCACCCTATCCTTCTGTGTTATTGTGTTCTTCTTAGAGACTTCGGGATTCGTACCCTTGAGGATGCCAATGACCAAATTTCTGTCTTCATTTTATCGTCAGATGCTGTACAGCTTCTACCACTTTTTTTTCCTCATGCCCTAGAATGATAATATTTTTATGAACATCTGATAGGTTTGCAATGTTGAACAAGTTGTGACTTGTTTTTTATCTCTTCCTTCGTTACTCTTTATGTCTTTCTAATTTCCAATTTCATTCGCCGTTTCCTGTACTCATCGAAAAATGTAGCAGTTATCCTGTTTGTCTTATCCAGTCTTTGGATTTGGATTTGCTTGTCACTTTAATTTCAAACTACATTTCTGTTTCGTGTGCCTTCATTGTTTCTATCAACATTTTCTTGCATATTATTTACATCCCTTTGGCTATCGTTCGCCCATTTACCTTTTCCTTGAGTTCATATCCTTGTCTGTCTTCTCGCTTTTTCTCTCTATGAATGATAGCGTTTCTCTTCATATTTTTCACTATTCCCTTTTGATTTTGTCCATGTTTCCCATCCGCCTCCCCTGCCAGATTCCTTTTCTTAATCTGACGGTTAGTTGTTATATGTCAAAGAGATAA
>BOPN01004245.1:127702-131034 GCA_017312705.2 Penaeus japonicus | reverse complement strand
TGTCTGTTTTTTTAGTTTTTTTTTTTTTTAAGTCATTATATATACATATATAGATAGATCTATTCATATTTCTATCTATCTGTTTCTCATTTATATCTATTTCACGCTTTCATTCTTTACATATCTCTATTTACCAACCACTCTTTACTTCCTATTACTTTCCTTCGTTTTCTCAATTCTTCATCTTACTTTTTTTCCTTCCTTACTTCCTCCATTGCCAACCACAGCATCAAAAATCACCCGTTGCAATATTGATAACTACCATACCTCAAATATTACTTTGCAACGGAAGATGAAATTCATATATATGATTGGTTCCCACATGCAACAGATTTTCCTTGCAAAGAAATTGATTCCACCGTCCATTTATTGTCTGCATGCCTTTCTTTATTGCATCCAAATGGCAATATGTATTTTTTTCCCCCCTGAACCAATACTGGTTTTGCGTGTAATTTATAGTGCAATATGTTGTCATTCTGGCCTGGTCAAAAAGTTCAATCATTCGGTCTCGAAAAACGTTGTTGCATTGTTGCTTTCGTTCTCTCAGACATCCGAACGAACATGTTGATCTATCTGTCGATGTATCTATCTATTTCTTATTTTCTATCTATATTTCGTGTACATCATATAGGATGCTATGTAGATACACAGACACACACACACACACACACACACACACACACACACACACATATATATATATATTTATATATATATATATACATATGCATATCCACACATACATTTCTCTCAATATTTCCCCGCCTATATGTACATATATATATATATATGTGTGTGTGTGTATATATATATGTATATATATATATATATATATATATATATATATATATATATATATATATATATATATATATATATATATATATTTATATATATATATATATATATATATATATATATATATATATATATATATATATATGTATATATATATATGTATATATGTGTATATATATATATATATATATATATATATATATATATATACATATATATATATGATCTAATGAAATACAATACAAAAAGCACTCTGTCTCATATTTAATTTCCTCCAGCTGAAGTTTGAAACCCAAAGTGTGACGTCTGCTATTGACAGGTAATCTCTCCGCCGTTACAGGTTGCACAGATGTGTGTATGTATGTATATGTAAATATATATATATATATATATATATATATATATATATATATATATATATATATATATATACATATACATACATATATGTATATGTGTGTATGTATATATATATGTATATATATACATATATATATATATATATATATATATATATATATATATATATATATGTGTGTGTGTGTGATATATATATATATATATATATATATATATATATATATATATATATATATATATATATATATATATATATATATACATATATATACATAATATACATATATATATATATATATATATATATATATATATATATATATATATATATATATATGTATATATACATACATATTTATATATATATATATATATATATATATATATATATATATATATATATAGAGAGAGAGAGAGAGAGAGAGAGAGAGAGAGAGAGAGAGAGAGAGAGAGAGAGAGAGAAGGATATAGATATAAAGAAATAGACAAATAGACATACGAGATGATACATGAACAGAGATGAACAGATAGAGTAAAACAGAGAAAGTGAGACATCGCTGTCTCTCTCTTTTTATCTCTCTCTCTTTTATCTCTCTCTCTCTCTCTCTCTCTCTCTCTCTCTCTCTCTCTCCCTCTCTCTCTCTCTCTCTCTCTCTCTCTCTCTCTCTCTCTCTCTCTCTCTCTCTCTCTCTCTCTCTCTCTCTCTCTCTCCCCCTCTCTCTCTCTCTCTCTCTCTCTCTCTCCCTCTCTCTCCCTCTCTCTCTCTCTCTCTCTCTCTCTCTCTCTCTCTCTCTTTCACTCGACCCTTCACCCCCATAGGCCAAAGGGGGAGACTTAATTATTCCTCTCAATATCCCTTGTCTTGGGAGATGACTTAATAAGGCAGCTGGCGGGAGGTGAGGGAGAGAAGGGAGCGAGGGAGGAGGAGGGAGGAGGGGAAGGTGAGGAGGGTGAAGGGGGAGGGGGTGAGGAGGTGAAGGTGGAGGGGGAGGGGGGAGGGAGGGGAGGAGGAGGAGGTGAAGGGGAACGGGGAGGAGGAGGGGAGGTGAGGGAGGGGTGAAGGGGAGAGGGAGGGGAGGAGGTGAGGGGAGGAGTGAAGGGGGCGGGGAGGAGGGAGGTGAGGAGGGGAGGGGGGAGGGGAGGAGGGAGGTGAGGGGAGGGTGAAGGGGAGGGGTAGAGAGGAGGATGGTGAAGGAGGGGGAAGGGGGGAGGATTTACTTCACTCCTTCCCTCCCTGCCTACCCTCCCTCCCTCCCTCTTTTATCCTTCATTTCCTTCTTCCTCCCTCTTCCCCCGTCATTCGTATAGAAATAAGGGATATCAGGGTGAGGAATGGAGATTTTATGTTGTTGTTTTTGTTTTGTTTACTCTTAATTGTCTTTGTTTGTTCTTGCTAGTTTGCATATGCTGTCTAAACATACATATACACATATACTACAAGCACACTTACACATACACACACGAAGACACTTATACATACATACATACATACAAACACAAACATAAACATATACACATGATTAAACATATACCAACACACACACACACAAACAAACACACACGCATACACAAACAAACACACACCAACAAACATACACACATACACAAACAAACACACACACAAACAATCACTTAAACAAACAAATAAACAAATGCAGAATCCTCCTATAAATCACCTATAAATACCTTTTTATTTTCATAAACACCAAAAGATAGATACATAAACAGATATAAACAGAAATATGGATAGATCAAGATAGGGAAAGAGATACATAACTCTCTCTTTCTCTCTCGTTCTCTCCCTCACTCTCTCTCTTTCTTTCTGTCTCTCTCTGTCTCTCTCTCTCTCTCTCTCTCTCTCTCTCTCTCTCTCTCTCTCTCTCTCTCTCTCTCTCTCTCTCTCTCTCTCTCTCTCTCTCTCTCTTTCTCCATCTCTCTCTCTCTCCCTCTTTCTCCCTCTCTCTCTATCTCTATTTCGCTCTCCCTCTCTCTCTCTCTCCTTCTCTCTCTCTCTCTCTCTCTCTCTCTCTCTCTCTCTCTCTCTCTCTCTCTCTCTCTCTCTCTCTCTCTCTTTCTATCTCTCTCTCTCTCTCTCTCTCTCTCTCTCTCTCTCTCTCTCTCTCTCTCTCTCTCTCTCTCTCTCTCTCTCTCTCTCTCTCTCTCTCTCTCTCTCT
>BOPN01004245.1:107702-112702 GCA_017312705.2 Penaeus japonicus | reverse complement strand
CCCAACCCCCCTCCCCCCACTAACCCCAACACCCAACCGCCCTCCCCCCACTAACCCCCCTCCTTCCACTAACCCCCCTCCCCCCACTAACCCCACCCCCACCCCCACCCCCCACCCCCTACGTCGTACACAATATAGTTTTGGCGACCCATGAGAGCGCGTGTGTATCTCACAGGTCATGGGAAAGATACACGTGAATTATGCAAATTAGTTGCATAATCTTTACGTACACTGATTTGCATACGTTTGCTCAAGCGGGGGATCAGCTGGTCTGAGTAGGCTGGTTTTTAAGTATCTGTACTATTTTCTATCTTCCTTTCTTTCTTACTTTTTTGTATGTATTAGTATTGCTTTTTTTCTCCCTTTTTTTCTTCTTGTTTGTGTGTGTGTGCTGTGTGTGTGTTTGTGTGTGTGTGCTGTGTGTGTGTGTGTGTGTGTATCTGTGTCTGTGTCTGTTTGTGTGTGTGTGTGTGTGTGTCTGTGTCTGTTTGTGTGTGTGTGTGTGTGTGTCTGTGTCTGTGTCTGTTTGTGTGTGTGTGTGTGTGTTTGTGTGTGAGTGTGTGTGTATCTGTGTGTGTTTGTGTGTGTGTGTGTGTGTTTGTGTGTGTGTGTTTGTGTGTGTGTGTGTGTTTGTGTGTGTGTGTGTGTATCTGTGTCTGTTTGTGTGTGTGTGTTTGTGTGTGTGTGTGTTTGTGTGTGTGTGGATCTTTGTCTGTTTGTGTGTGTGTGTGTGTTTGTGTGTGTGTATAAAGAGAGATTCAGTTAGCCTATTTGAGAATCAATTGTTAATTACTAGGAATGCAAAAAATGATAATAAAAATTGAAATAAGGATAAAGTCAAAGATATTAATCATCATAATGACAATGAAAATCAAAATACTAATAATGATTATAATAATAATATCAATAATCATGATAACGACAATAATGATAAAGATAATCGTAATGATAGTAATAGAAATAGTTATTATTATCATCATGATAATAATGATAATGATAATAATAATAATGATAACGATGATAATAATAAGGATGAGGATGAAACTGATAATGAAAATGATAATGATGATAATAATAAAGTGATAATGATAATGATAGTAATGAAAATTGTATTAATGATGATGATAATAATGATGATATTGATAACATAGATAATAATAATAATAACAATAATCTTAATAGTAATGACAGTAATAATGCTAATTATGATAATAATATTTCTATTTATGATAATGATAATAAAAACGACAGTCATGGTAGTTATGGTAACAATAACAGTAGTAACAACAATTGCAATAACAACAACAATGATGATAATGATAACAATGAGGATGATAATACTTGTTATAATAATGATAACAACACTAGCAACTATTATGATAATGATAATACCACTAATGATGATGATGATAGTGATAATAATGATGATTATTATTATAATGATAGAAATAATCATTATGAAAATTATGATGATTATTATGATAATGATATGAATAGAAATTATCATTATGATAATGACATTAGTAATACTAATGATAACAATGATAATGATAATAACAATTATGTTATTACAAGTAATAGAATAACAATTAAAATGATATTGATTTCTGCGACAAGTAAAGAATAATTATAATAATTACAATAATAACATTAACAATGATGATGATGATGATTATAAAAATCATGATGAGAATAATAGTAAAAATAATGGTATAAAATAATAAGGACGATAATGAAAATGTGATAATGCCAATAAAAATAATGATAATGATGATAATAATAATGATGATAATATCAGTAATAAGGTTGGTAATAATAATAGTAATAATGATAATAATAATAATAATGATAATGATAATAAGGATAATAATAGTAATGATGATAATGATAATAATGATACCAATAATCATCATCCTCATAATAATAACAATAATAATAATAATAATAATGACAATATTAATAATAATAATAACGATAATGATGCTAATGATGATAATAATGATAATAATAATAATAATGACAATATTAATAATAATAATAACGATAATGATGCTAATGATGATAATAATGATAATAATAATAATAATAATGATAATGATAGTAAGGATAATAATAGTAATGATGATAATGATAACAATAATATCGATAATAATGATAAAACAATAATAATAATAA
Organism: Penaeus japonicus; assembly: GCA_017312705.2. NCBI lineage: Eukaryota > Metazoa > Arthropoda > Malacostraca > Decapoda > Penaeidae > Penaeus > Penaeus japonicus. Next base: position 110,527 of record BOPN01004245.1, on the reverse strand, counting down.
TATTGCCAATATTAATAATAATAATAACGATAATGATAATAATGATGATAATAATGATAACAATAATAATAATGATTATAATAATAATAATAATATAATGATAATAATAATAGTAATGATGATAATAATGATAATAATAATAATAACAATAACAATAACAATAATAATAATGATAATAATAATGATAATAATGATAATAATAATGATAACAATAACAATGATAATAATAATGATAATAATAATAGCAATAATGATATTGATAATAATACTAATAATATTAATTATTGTTATTATTACTATTATTATTATTATAATCATTATGATAATGATAATAATGATAATGATAATAATAATAATAATAATAATAATAATAATGATAATAATAATAATAATAATAATAATAATAATGATAATAATAATAATAATAATAATGATAATAATAATAATAATAATAATTATTATTATTATTATCGTTATTATTATTATCATGTTATCATTCTCATCATTATTATTATATTATTAACATTATTAACATCATTATTATACTATCATTGTTATTACGATCATTATTATCATTATCATCATTATCATAGTTATTACCATGTTTCTAAATAGCATATCTGTTATTCATGATATGCAATCATAATTTTCCCCAATTTTGATGAAGAAATTTTAGAGATGCGGTTATACAATTGCTTCTCGAGCCCAGCTGATAATTCCTGGCATTTCTGAGGAGCTAAATTCCGGGCGGACGACCTCTAACCATGAATGATATCATGAACTATAATAATATAATTATATTATATAATTATATTATTATCTATGTACTTCTTGTACGCAAACGGGTGTCCTTAAAACCATGGCGAAAAGTCCCACAATTCTCCCCTTTGTTTTCGATCCTCATAGAGCTTGGACCCGGACCGCCCCCTCCCCTCCCTATCCCCCATTGCCTCCCCTCCCCTCCTATCCCCCACTGCCCCCCCTCCCCGTCCCCTCTCCCTAGCCCAGCCTGCCCTCGCCCTCGCCCTGCCCGGTCGCTGGTCCGCTTTATGTCTGTGACTTAATTTCGCGTTGGTAGGTTTTACGGCAAAGGGCGGCTGTTCGGCTCCACCCTCGGGAGTCGTTCTCAAAAGCATAATGACCAGAAAAATGGCGGCCGCTTAACTCGTGTGAATTACTACAACCAGTAGCCCTGTCTGGTGGCGTTTACCGTGCAACAGCAGCTGGGGCAGATTTGAGTATGCAAATGGTGATGGAACGGACCGTGATCCATCTCCTCGCCAGGGCTGGAGCGCAGAGGGAACTTTACCTGCGCTTCCTCGCCCCTTCCCCCTCCTCCCCAACCGCCTATTTCGCCTTCCTCATCTACCCGTTCGTCTTTATCTCTTCTTTCTGTTTTGGCCATCTCCTTTCCTTCCTTATCCTGCTACAAGAGGGACAATGGATATAAATGCGAGGCAGAGGTTCGGACGTCTGAAATGCGTGGGAATTGGAGGGAAACCCCTTCAGTCCACACACAGTGATTACTCACGACGTGTGTGTGCTGCTCCGTTCAACACTATTCCTCTGGGGCGACTTATTCATTGGCGTTTTGTTGTTCCCGACAAAAATACAAATAAGTAAATTGTTCTTTTTAATTGCCTATCTCTCTTTTTCTTTCTTTCTCTCTCTCTCTCTCTCTCTCTCTCTCTCTCTCTCTCTCTCTCTCTCTCTGTCTCTGTCTCTCTCTCTGTTACGTGTTGTTTCTGAGTTCGTTATTGTTTTTAGGTGTAGATAGTGATATCTTTAACATTATCGTCTATAGTAATGTTATCCATTATTATTATTGTAGTTGTTTTTATTATACAACAGAACCCAATAGAGGATAGGACTCAACGGAACACAAGCAGAACACGAATCCTCACAAAGGAACACCAACACAGACAACGGAACACAAACAGAACTCCACAGAATACAACAGAACAAAACGGAAATACCTAGACGTAAAACAACAGAACACAAACAGAATTCCACGGAACACAACAGAACACAAACACAATTCCACGAAACACAACAGAAACGACCTTTCTGTAACCCTTCCTTCCTTACTCCCTTCCAACCTCTGCCTCCCTCCTCTCTTCCTCCTCTTCACCCCCCCCCCCCCTTCTTCTGCCCTCACTCCCCTCAGGTCATTTAAGCCTCTTCCCCCCTTCCTCCTCTCCCACGTTCCCCTCTCTTTCTTCTTCCTCTTCCTCCTACTACTGCTATTATTTCTTCTTCTTCTTTTTTCTTTTTCTTCTTCTTCTTCTCCTCCTCCACCACTAACACCATTTTGTTTTTGTTGTTGTTGTTGTTCTTCTTCTCCTCCTCCTCCTCGTACCACTTTTACTCCTCCTTCTTCTACTTCTCCTTCTCCTCCTTCTTGTTCTTATTCTTATTCTCCTCCTCCTCCTCCACCACGACCATCTTCTCCTCCTCCTCCTCCTCCACCACGACCATCTTCTCCTCCTCCTCCTCCTCCACCACCACCATCTCTTCTCCCCCTCTTCCTCCTCCTCCTTCTCCCTCTCATTCTCCTCTTCCTCGTCGTCCTCCTCTTCCTACTCCTCCTCCCTCTCATCCTCATCCCCCTCGTCCTCCTCCTCCATCTCCCTCTCATCCTCCTCATCCCCCTCCTCCTCCTCTACCTCCTCCTCCTCCTCCTCCTCATCCTCCTCATCCTCCTCCCTCCCTCCCTTCCTTTCCTACCCTCCAAGGAAAGCCCATAAGGATAAGAGTGAATACGAAATGAGCTTGTTGCAGAACCACTGCACTGGCGACGATAGTGCCAAGGCAGTCTGGGTGTT
>BOPN01004245.1:95202-97702 GCA_017312705.2 Penaeus japonicus | reverse complement strand
GCATTTTTCTTTTCTTTTTAAGTGGATTAAAAATATCAAATTCAATTTCGCTACTGTTCATTGACATGTATATTTATCAAGAAATTATGTTGTTTAGTAAAGAAAAAAAAATAAAATAAAATAAAACGTAAATATATCACCTGTGTTGACCCTCCATTCGCAAAATACACCCATTTTTTTCTTTTTCATTTTTTCATTTTTTTCCCTCCTTTTTTTCTTGTTTTTTGTGTTGTTTACTTTTCTTTTTCATCTTTTTTTAAATATTTTTTGTGCTTTTTTATATATCTTTTTTAACTGACACCTCCCTCGATCGCGGTAGATACGTATACATTCGTAAATTCCATGGCTTGTCCAGAAAATAAATATAATAATAATAATAAAAAAAGAAAAAAATATATATATGTGTGTGTGTGTGTGTGTGTGTGTGTGTGTGTGTGTGTGTGTATGTGTGTGTGTGTGTGTGTGTGTGTGTGTGTGTGTGTGTGTGTGTGTGTGTGTGTGTGTGTGTGTGTGTGTGTGTGTGTGTGTGTGTGTGTGTGTGTGTGTGTGTGTGTGTGTGTGTGTGTGTGTGTGTGTGTGTGTGTGTGTGTGTGTGTGTGTGTGTGTGTGTGTTTATATGTGTGTACCTGTGGCTGTTTTTCTGTCGCTCGACAAAAACGTATCAGGGAAAAATATATAAAAAAAAACATCAGTTGTTTTGTTTACATTAAGATTCAAATGTTTCGTTTTTAATTTTTTAATCGTGTTATCTATTTTCTTTAGATATTTCATTTCATTATAGGATACGATATGAACTATTAGATGGTCAACATCTAGCATAGTTATCCCGGAAAAAAATATGTATATAATACAAAGAAAACGGATTTATGTCTGATTAAGTAAATAAAATGAAAATGATAAAGGTGATGATGATGATAATAATAACAATAGCTTTGATAATCACCAGATCAATGTTAACGGTAATGAAGATAAAAAAATCATGATATCAACATTAGATAAGAATGTGATATTAAAGAGGATGATAATAATGATGATGATGATTGATATGATAACATTGATGATGATAATGATAATGATAATAACAATAATAATGGAAATCATGATGACAATGATGATGATAATGATGATAATAAGTAAAATGATAATAACAATAATAGTAAGAAGATGAATAAAGATAAGGATAACGATAATGATGGTAATAATAATGATAATAATAACTATCATTATCAGTGTCATCAAAATGACAATGATAAGAATGATAATAAAACATTAGTAAATGATAATAACAATATGAAGATAACAGTACAGAAAATATTGTTCATACAGTGTTAACGAAAGTTGACATCTATACTAATAACACTAATAATAGTAATAATCAAATGATCATGAAAGTGAAAAAAAAATCATACAAAACAAAAGCAAAACGACAAAGAGAAAATGAAAAAAAAGAAATCAAAATATTACCGGCCATTAGACATAAGTCTAACTCACACTTAAAAAAAAAAAAAAAAAAAAAAAAAAAAAGTTTGTGTTTACCGGATGCCAGGTTTGGCCACAGGAGAGAGAGATAGAGAGACAATAAGACTCCTTTCCCCTTGTAACGACAGAGGAAATGCGACCATCCAGTATCTCTGATATAGCACTATCACCATTCGAGAGGTGATAACCACAGGACAACCTCAGTACGTTTCATATTATCATAATCATAATCACCATTATTCTCCCTCCTTTTCTTAAATTAATGCGTATATACTCCTTCCCTCTCCTCCTTCTAGGATCAAAGAACATAAGGAAATAATAACAAAGACTTATTAAACCCCTTTAACCGAATTTAACATCAGCAAAAGAATCTCTCCCATTTATGTCTGATTAAACATCCGGTCATCAATCCAACTTCAGTTTCAGTTCAGCCTCGACGCTCGTACAGGGCAGACACCATCGACATGTCAGGTAGGACATTATTATTTTATTTTTTATTTTCCTTGTGGTAGTTGACGTCTTTTTTTGGAATCGTTGTGGTATTGTGGTAGGGCTTGAGAGTGGTAGCTTGTGGGTAATCATTATCATGACGTGATATATGATGTTAATGTGGTTAGGAGTTTCTAGTTTCTCTTTTTCTTTATTTCTTTTTATTTTTTGTGATGGAAGACATGTCGTATTTTCTTTGATTTACCGCAGTGGCGACAGATTAAGACGAGAAGCTCCCAAAGCCCCATATCAGCTTGGTATTAGTCGACTCTTTGTACGATACACAAAATGCCTGGTGAGTCTAAAATGATATATATTTTTTAATTAATTAAAGGAGTTTAACCTTTTTTGCTTCATTTTTTCTTTCTTTCTTTCTTTCTTTCTTCTCATTCTTCTTCCTCTTGTTTTTTTCTTATTAGTATTGTCATTCGTATTCTTATTGTTATTCTTCTTATTCCTCTACGTCGTTTTATTCTTATCATTATTGCTGTTATCCTATAACACCATTTATCTCTCCCTCCTCTTCTTCTTC
>BOPN01004245.1:85202-87702 GCA_017312705.2 Penaeus japonicus | reverse complement strand
AACAATAATAATGATAGTAATGCCAATAATAACAATAAAGTTTTAAAAAATCATAATATTAGTAATAAAGATATTATTAATGATATGGTGATAATGAGATTACTACTAATTATACCAGTAAGGATAATTATCATGATAGTGACACTGAGTCTGTTAATGTTGGTTGCAATAGTAATTGAAACAAGAACAACAAAAACATTTATCGATAACATAGATAATACTATACAGCAATAATGATAAGGCTGATTATTGTATAAACAATTTATCTACCTATTTATCTGTCTATGTATCTATCGATCTGTTTTCATATCCATCTATCTATCTACATATCTACCTACTTACCTATCTATCTATATGTATACCTATCTACATACTTATCTCTCTGTCTACCTATCTATATCTATCAAAATAGCTTTCTGTCTGTCTATCTATATCTTTATATACAGGCCTATCTGTCTATCTATCTATCTATTTATCTACCGACCTGTCTACCAATCAATATATCTTTACATCTATCTATCTATCTATCTATTTACCTATCTTTCTATCCATCCATCTATCTATTTATCTATTTATCTATCTATCTATCAATCTACCTATCTTTCTATCCAACCATCTATCTATTTATCTATATATCTATCTACCTATCTTTCTATCCGTCCATCTATCTATTTGTCTTTTTATCTATTTATCTATCTATCAATCTACCTTACCTATATACCTATCTTTCTATCCAACCATCTATCTATTTATCTATATATCTATCTACCTATCTTTCTATCCATCCATCTACCTATTTATCTATTTATCTATGTATCTATCTATCAATCTACCTTACCTATATACCTATCTTTCTATCCAACCATCTATCTATTTATCTATTTATCTATTTATCTATCAATCTACCTTACCTATCTACCTATCTTTCTATCCAACCATCTATCTATCTATCTATCTATCTATCTATCTATCTATCTATCTACCCACCCACCCACCAATGCACCATCTCTCACACACCCACCCCCTCTCACACACCCTCACCCTCACCCTCCTCTCCCCCCCCCCTCCCCTAGGTCGAGTCTTACTGTAAGCGAGTGACGGACCTCGAGTCCAGCCAGAAGAAGTTCGCATCGACGACTTCACTCAACTTCGACATCGACCTCAATCACGAAGATTCGACGCAGGAGAATTTTAATATTAAGGTAAGTTTTTTTTTTTCTTTTTTTTTTTTTTTATTAGATGACTTGATGACTTGATGTGGATTGATTGGGGATTGATTGGGGATTGAGGAAGTTTTATATTTATTTAATGTTTTATGTATGATTATGTATGATATATATAATGTTGGTTTTGTATTTTTTATTTTTCATTATTTTTTTTTTTTAGGTCTTTTTTTCTGATTTATAGTTTTTTTTTATAATGATGATAAATTATAAAACCCGATCGTGAGATTCATGATATATATATAAAAAAAAATGCATTATTTATAAGCATAACCCCCCCACCCCCTTTCTCCTTTCCTCAACCAAACACCTCTAACCCCCCACCCCCACCCCATCCCCATCCCCACCCCACAATTTCCCTTAAACCAAACACCCCCGCCCACCCTCCCTTAGCCACAACCCTCCACCCCCCTCAACCAACCAAGAAACCCACACCCATATTTTTTTTTTTCCTTTTTTTCCTTTCATTCCCTTTTCCAAAAACCCACCCATATTTTTTGTCTTTCCTTCCCTTCTTTCCCTTCCTCCCCCCCCCAAAAAAAAAACACACCCATATTGTTTTCTTTTCCCTTCTTTTCCTCCCCACACCAAAAAAAAACACCACACCCATCCCTATTTCTTTTTTCTTCCCTCTCCCTCCCCCCCCGCCAAAAAATAAAAAATAAAAATAAAAAATAAAAAAATAAAAAAAACACGCCCACACACAGCGCAGCCCCTACGTCGAGTTCACTTTACTCTGGGCTTCGAGTAACTCCACCTTCACCGTCTACGTCGTTAGACTAACCAACTTGCCCCCGAAATACGATGGTTGTAGCTGTTCCTTGGTCGTGAAGTTGGTTGGCCGGAAGACCATCGTGAGCAAGACTTCCCATCGACTACGGAAGGCGAGTCTCAACCCGGAGTGCGCTGAGGTTTTTACCTTCTCAGGTGAGTCTTTTGAGGGGGGAGGGGGGGGGGGGGGGTTCTCTCTCTCTCTCTCTCTCTATCTATCTCTCTCTCTCTCTCTCTCTCTCTCTCTCTCTCTCTCTCTCTATCTCTCTATCTCTCTCTCTCTCTCTCTCTCTCTCTCTCTCTCTCTCTCTCTCTCTCTCTCTCTCTCTCTCTCTCTCTTTCTCTCTCTATCTATCTCTCTCTCTCTCTCTTTATCTCTATCTCTCTCTCTATCTCTCTCTCTCTCTCTCTATCTCTATCTCTCTCTCTCTCTCTCTCTCTCTCTCTCTCTCTCTCTCTCTCTCTCTCTCTCTCTCTCTCTCTCTCTCTCTCTCTCTCTCTCTCTC
>BOPN01004245.1:72702-80202 GCA_017312705.2 Penaeus japonicus | reverse complement strand
TTTTATTGTCATTATTATTATTATTATCATTATTATTATTATTAATTTCATATTGTTAATGTCATTGTTATCAGTATGGTCATTATTATAGTTATCATCGTTATCATCATCATTGTTGTCATGATTGTTAATATTGTCATCATCGTTATTATTATCATTATTATCATTATTATTATTACTATTATCCGAATCATTGTCATCATTGTTACTATTGTCATTATTATTATCATTATCATTGTTGTTTTATCATTATCATCATCATCAGTATTATCATCATTATTATTATCAATATAGTCATCTTTATCATTATTGTCATCATTATCATTATCATTATCATTATTATTTATAATATTATAGTTGTCATTGTTACTATTACTATCATTACTGTTATTACCAAAATTTCCAATATCATTATTATCATCATTATTATTGTCATTATATTGTCTTTTTATCATAGTTCACACCATTCTTAATGATAATTATTGTATTATTTCCTTCTGCTTCTTCTTTTTCTGCTAATTATCCTTATTCTCTATTATTTCTTTTCTTCTTTTTCTTCCTATTTATTACTTTCATCAACATTATCAATATTCTTAGTCGTAGCTTTGTCTTTCTTCCTTTTTTACCTCTTCTTTTTTCTTTTTCTTTTTCTTTATTTTTCCCCCCTTTTTCTGTGCATTCTTTTATTTGTTTATATATTTTATTTGTTTATATCTTTTCATTTTCTATTTTTTCTTCTTCTTCTCTTTTCTCTTTTTGTCTTGTTTTCTTCTTCTTCTTCTTCCTCTTCCTCTTTCTCTTCTTAAGAATTTGCCTTCTTCAACTCCCAGTTTTTCTTTGTTTTTCTTCTTATTTTTTATTTTCATTTGATTCTATTTTTTTTTTCTTTCTTTATTGGTTTATTTGCAGTTGATTTCTTTCTTTCTCTCTCTCTCTCTCTCTCTTTCTCTCTCTCTCTGTCTCTCTCTTTCTCTCTTTCTCTGTCTCTCTCTCTCTCTCTCTCTGTCTCTCTCATTCACATTCTTTCTATCTCTCTTTCATATTCACATTCTCTCTCTATCTCTCTCTCTCTTTCTCTCTCTCTCTTTCTCTCTCTCTCACTCTGTCTGTCTGTCTCTCTCATTCACATTCTTTCTTTCTCTCTCTCTCTCTCTCTCTCTCTCTCTCTCTCTCTCTCTCTCTCTCTCTCTCTCTCTCTCTCTCTCTCTCTCTCTCTGTCTGTCTGTTTGTCTGTCTATCCCTCTCTCTCCCTCCTTCCCTCCACTCCTCCCCACCTCCCTCCCTCCCCACCTCCCTCTCTTCTCTCCTCCCTATATTAGATTTCTCTAATATAACATCACCTTTAATATAATATGGATCTATTAATCAATTTTGCTATTGTTGTCCTGTCATTAGTTAATGAATTGGTTCCATATCATAATTATTTATTGGATCAGATATTTGTCTATTTTTATTTTTGTTATTATCTGCTATTTATCTATCCATTTTTATTTTTATATTTATTATTATCCTCTTTTTCTGTTTATTGTTATTCCTTTTTTATCATTACCAGACTATTATTATTATCATTATTATTATTATAGTTATCATTATCAAAATTACTATTAGTTATTATTATTAGAAATGTCATTATCATCATTAATGTCATCATTATCATTTTGGATATCATTATTGTCATTATGGATATCATTATTATCATTGTCATAATTATAATCATCATCATTATTATTATCATTATCATTATTATGGTATCATTTTTACCATTGTTTTATTATTACTGTAAACACTGTTTTTTATCATCAGCATCATTATTTTTATTATCATCATTATTACTATGATCATTATCGTTATCATCAATAACATTATTATGATTTATATTATCATCATTATTGTTGTTACTGTTATCATTATCGTTATTATCATCATCATTGTTATCATCATAATCATCATCATCGTTATCATCATTATCATCATCATTATCATAATCATCATTATCATCATAATAATCATCATAAAAATCAGTATTGCTATAATGATTATAATCATTCTAACCATCACACAGATAGATTGGAAACTAATCTATCAGAAAGCATGACGCTGTATCATCACATATCAATCGAGATAATACTTTTGATGAGAGTAATATCATAACTGGCCTGGTATGAATCCATCAAAGGGAATGATAGTTGAGATAAAATGCAATAATGATAATAGTAATAGTAAGGGTAATGGTATTAATAACGTTATTAATTAAAGTAATGATAATGATTGTGATGATGATGAGTATGATGAGGTGGTGATGTTGATAATGATGAATGTGATAATGTGATGATGTTGATAATGATGATGTTGAAGTGATAAGGATGATAATGATAATAAAGTAATAACAGTGATGATAGTTATAACATAAACAATTGTAATGACAATTAAAATGATTAAATTTAATGACAATTAAAATTAAAATGAAAACTTCCACCAAAGCCAAAAATATTAGATATTTGCATTTATCATCATTATTTTAGTTATCATTATTACCAGATCACCACCCTAATTCCAACCCACGGACAACCCAAACTTCAAAACACAATTCCAATAAATATTCAACTAATCCTCTAAACAAACCAAAGACACAACCCCTCCCCCCCCCAAAAAAAAAAAAAAAAAAATTACCACCTCAGCGAAGATAACAAACCCACCACATACACCCTAACAACAACAATAACACCCAAGATAACAGGTAATAACAAGAGATAACAAACCTCCTTTCCAGCACACGGGGGATTACCACGTGGAAGTGCTCATGAGAAAGGGAGAAGAGACACAGGTTGTTAACGTCACGAAGGCGGCATTTGGTCTGAAACCGGTGTGGAATGCCCCCTTCATATTCGATGTCACTCAGGAGAAGGTGAGGGGTGGTGTTGTTGTTGTGTTGTTGGCTGTTTTTGTTTTGTTTTTGTTTGTTTTTGTTAAGTTGTCTGTTTTTTTTTTTTTTTTTTTTTTTTGTCTCTCTGTTTGTCTGTCTGTCTGTTTTGTTTGTTTGTTTGTCTGTCTTTGTTTCTGTCTTTGTTTCTGTTTCTGTTTCTTTCGTGGTCTCTTTCGTGGGTTTCTCTCTTGTGTGTGTGTGTGTGTGGGTGTGTGTGTGTATTCATGTGTGTTTATGTATATGTAACTCTTTCTCTGTTTCTTCTTTATTCCTTTATTTCCTTGTCTTTTCATCATTGATTGTTACTCTTAAGATGATTTTGATTTTTTTTTTTTTACATTTTCTTTACTAGTTATATGTTTAATTGTTTATTATTTATTGTTCATTTATTTACGCTTCTTTCTGATTCCTTTTTTCTTCTCCATTTTTCATCATATTCTAATTCTAACTTTTTCCCTTTTTTCTTTTCTTTTATCTTTTTATTCTTTCTTAATCGTCTTTTCTTCTGTTTCCTTCTCCTCCTCCTCCTTATTAATATTATTTCTTTATTTCTTTAAATATCAAGAATATATACAATGACAATATTACATTCATTTACCTATCGGTTTGTCTATTCATATGTTGCAAAGAATATGCAGAGTTATTAATAAAAACTATTGTATTGCTTTTGCATTCTGAATGGCTAGGAATAGTATTATTAATGGTTATCAATCATAATTGTTGCAATTATATTCCGTAACCGTTGAATTACTGTTATTGAATGTTGCTCTTCAACATATTTCGAATTATTTTACTTGTAAATGGATTACAAGTTATTGAAATTGCTATGAGTATAGTTTAAAAAGGTAAATGTTTTGATGGAATGTTTGTTATATAAATGTTCTGTATCTTCTCTGCTATTCTTTCTCGCTCTCTCTCTCTTTCTTTCTCTTTTTTTCTCTCTTTCTCTCTCTTTCTCTTTCTCTCTCTCTCTCTCTCCTTTCCTTTCTCTTTCTCTCTCTTTCTCTCTCTCTCTCTTTCTCTCTCTCTTTCTCTCTCTCTCTCTTCGATTCCTGCTCCCCTCTCCTAACCCCTTTCTTCCTCCCTCACTCTCATCTCCGCGTCCTCCCTCCATCCCACACTATTCCCTCCCTCCTTACCCCCACCCCCCACTTACCAAACACCCTCCACCCCATCCACCCACCCACCCAACCACCCAACCACCCATCCTTTCACCACCCTCTTCTAAACTCCCATCCACCCCCCTCCCCCTCCTCCATGTCCACCCCTCCCCCCTCCCCCTCCATGCCCCCCTTCCCCCCATATCCACCCCTCCCCCTCCATGCCCCCCTCCTCCATATCCCCCCATGCCCCCCCTCCCCTCCATATCCACCATTCCCCCTCCCCCCCATACCCACCCCTCCCCCTCCATGCCCCCTTCCCCCCTCCATATCCACCCCTCCCCCTCTATGCCCCCCCCCCCTCCCCCCCCGTCTAACCTCCCTACTCTTCCAGGTGAGCGAATACTGGATCGAACTGAACCTCATCCGAATGGGTTGGACGAAGAGAAAAGCCACCCTCGGCCAGGCTTTCCTCGGCTTGGGCACCACGCCGAGGGGCTCTCAACACTGGCAGAGTATTACGGAGTGCCCGGGGCGCGAGGTGACTCTGTGGCACCCGGTGGGGAGGGAGGAGGGAGATGGGAGGGATATGGAGATGGGAGGGAGATGGGAGGGAGGGGAGGGAGGGAGGGTAAGTAGGGATGGAGGGAGATGGGAGGAGGGATGGAGGGGAGGGAGGGAGATGGGAAGGAGGGGAAGAAGATGGAAGGAGTGAAGAAGAGAGGGAGGGAGGGATGGAGGGAGGGGAGGGAGGAAGGAGGGAGGGAGGGAGGGAAGGGAAAGAAGGTGTAAGGAAGGAGAGAAAGAGGTAGAAAGGAACAAAAGGAGGGAGAGACAGAAAAGGAAAAAGGGAGGGAGAGAAGTAGAGAAGGAGGGAGGGAGGAAGGAGGAAGGAGTGCAAATACCCATCTTCTTTTTAAGAGGGGGGGGGGGTGAAGAAAGGGAAAGAGGTAGAAGGAAGTATAATTCAAGAAATTTCTGTGAGTCGGAGGGTCCAAAAGATCATATATATACATATTTTACCTTTTTCTTTTGTAGAAGCCGTGTAATACTCTTCGTGTTATTATGTTTATAGTAGAAATTAGGATTTATAAAGTATGTAATGTCTTAGAATTAGTGATGATATGCTCTCGTATACTCTGAAAAATAAAGTTTATGTTTTATTAACATATTTTTTTTTCTCCATTGTCTATATGTATACTGGTAGTTTCATATATATATATATTTTTTTTTTTTTTTTTTTTATACATATGTATGAAAAATTGTGTTTGTGTGTATGTGTATGTATATATATGTATAAATATATATAAATAGAAGTGTATGCGTATAAATATGAGTATGCGTGGTGTGTATGTGTGTGTGTGTGTGTGTGCGTGCGTGTGTGTGTGTGTGTGGTGTGTGTGTATGTGTGTGTGACGATAAATCAGATAACAGTACATTCTCGATGTGGAAATTAAATAAAACTATACAAATAACAAATATAAACTTTATTTGTAAAATTGACACATCAACTAACGAAAAAAAGCCATATCTGTTTTTTTTCTTTTTTTCTATTTTCTTAATCCAAAAAAGGCACTTTATTTGTATTCCTACTTCACACGGGATTAGTAGTTACATCTTTAACTATCCCATTAATCCAAGTAACATTCTCAATGGGTCTTTATCCAATATACTTAGAACATGATGATATCGAAACGTTAATTGCATATTTTTTTTTTTTTTTTTTTTTTACTGTGGATCAATTTAATCCCATGTATGACTCGTATTTATGTTCCTTATGTTATCAATGTTATCGTCAAATACAAAACAAAAAAATACATTCTATTTTTAATCAGAAAAGAGGTAAAACTATCATTTATCCATTAAAAAATGACCTTTTTCGATATTAACAACCTACATACACTAACAACACCCTTTCCAATCTTGCCAATAAGCTTTTTTATACAATAATGTATCTCTCGATGTTTGTATCAAGCTTTTACACAACAACAACAGCTTTTCCGATGTTCTCGCCGTGGAAGAGGCCGATAAAAGCTTTAGGCATGTTCTCAAAGCCTTGGGTGATAGTCTCCTTGTATTTAATCTTGCCCTGGGGAATGGAAAACGTTGTTACAGTGAATATTTTGAAAAATCGTTAAGAAAAAAACATGGCGGATTTTTTTTTTTTTTCTTTTTTCTTTTTTTTTTAATGAGAGGTATTGGAAGAATAAAGGTAAGGGGATAATGTGCTTATGATTGATATTTGTCCCTAACATATAGATAATGATATATATACATTTATATACAAATCATATATATATATATATATATATATATATATATAAACTATATACATACATACATACATATACATACATACATATACATATACATATGTAGAATAGGCCTAGAAAAATACTAACTCACCAACCAATATCTATAACACTCAAAACATACTTATTAGAATACTAACACACACACACACACACACATGCACACACAAACACACACACACACAAACACACACAAACACACAAACACACACAAACACACAAACACACAAACACACACAAACACACAAACACACACAAACACACACAAACACACAAACACACACACACACACACACACACACACACACACAAACAAACACACACACCAGACTCACTCAGACATACCAACCTCCCGTACAACCCAACTGATTATTCAAACTAACACACCAACATCAATACTAACAGGCCGATGTACTAACCTCCTGGACCCACTGTTTCATCTGCGTTAGTCCTTCCAGCCAGCGATTGATCCATCTGTTCACAAGAAATCCTTCAACACGCAATTGCTTTGAGATCAGGAGACCCGTGTCGTATGGACCTGTCGTAGAAAACGGGTGTTATTAGGATCGTTTCAGGGGTGACTTTTGTAGAGTGGATTTTGAGATCGACATCATCTACTTATACCCCAATACCAACAAATATTACGTACTGTTTGTAACAAAATGTTAGATACTATTTGTAACAAAATATTACATACTATTTGCAACAAAATATTACATACTCTTTGCAACAAAATATTACTTACTATTTGCAACAAAATATTACATACTATTTGCGATAAAATATTACACACTATTTGCAACAAAATGTTACATACTATTTGCAACAGAATATTATTATTTGCAACAAAATATTACATACTATTTGCAACGGGCTTTCCCAGATCCTTGCTCTCATTGTTGTACGTAGAAATGGCGCCACACACGGAAATACGGGCGTGGTCTGACATGTGACGAAGGGCGTAGAGAGTGAAGTCACCGCCCACCTAAGGAGAAGAACATGAGTGAGTCGTCAGGAGTTGATCCGAGACAAACATGAGGTGAAAATGAGTTATGACACAAGATGCCTAAGGAGAACATGAGGTGAAAGTGAGTTACGACACAAGATACCTAAGGAGAACATGAGGTGAAAATGAGTTACGACACAAGGTACCTAAGGAGAACAT
>BOPN01004245.1:65202-67702 GCA_017312705.2 Penaeus japonicus | reverse complement strand
TGTGTGTGTGTGTGTGTGTGTGTGTGTGTGTGTGTGTGTGTGTGTGTGTGTGTGTGTGTGTGTGTGTGTGTGTGTGTGTGTGTGTGTGTGTGTGTGTGTGAGTGAGTGAGTGAGTGAGTGCGTGTACGTCTACGTCTACGTGTGCGTGTGCGTGTGTGCATACATGTTCGTACGCGTAGGCATATGTACGCATGTGTGATGCAAGCGTATATACATATCATGCACACGTACAAACTAACAAGCCTACCCAACAAGATAATTAAAAGATAATCCCTCCCTGTGCACATCAAAGTTTAAAGATAATATATATCCTCGGCTCTTTGAGAATTCCATTCATTTAGAAATGACAAACACGCTTAAAGCTTAACTCTTAACTAACTCCTTTTCCTGTAACGGAAGGATGTCTCACGTTTTTGTTGCTGGGATTTTGTAATGTTTTCAATAAAGATTTTTGTACTTTCGGATGTGGTCGAACAAGTCAATAACAGTATACGGCATGAGAATACATAGAGCAGTGCGTAATATTATATATATATATATATATATATATATATATATATATATATATATGCATATATATATATATATGTACATATATATATATATATATATATATATATATATATATATATATATATATATATATATATATATACATGCATATATATATATGTATATATATATATATATATATATATATATATATATATATATATATATATATATATATATATATATATATATATATATATGCTGCAGCAAAAAGGCAAAACGCATTAACTCCAAAATCAATGTTTTGAGAAAATCGATGTTAAAGATTTGGCTGCATGTATATTTACTCCTATCATTGTTATCGATAGACAAAACTGACCATACCTTTATTGACATTCAGACACCATGATGGTTGTATCAAATCGTCTTTAAATGACGATTCCACAGATACCAAATTCATAAAAATCGCATTTTTGGAGTTAATGCGTTCTGCCTTTTCACTGCAGAGTGCATGTGAGTGACATATAGACAAACAGAGACAATTAACAGAAATCCATGAGTGATATAAAAAGAACAGGAACATTTAGTTTTTGGATGACGTGTTATATTTAATGATGAAATATCTATGGCAAAAGGATTTCCATATCATCGAAATTGTTATTCATATCATCTTCACAGATATTCTAATAAGATGAAAGAAATAGTTATAGCCTTAATGATGGTGGCGGTAATAGTGATAATAATAACATTTACAGTAATAATAACAATCGTAGTAATAACAATAACAATGAAACGACTGTAAAAATAAAGTTACGATCTCCAATGACCAATTCAACTTTTAAAAACCAACAAACAATCCATACCTGGCAACTTACCCTAGAAAACAATAGATAATCCATCCCTGGCAACTTACCCTAAAACCAACAAACAATCCATACCTGGCAACTTACCCTAAAACCCACAAATAATCCATACCTGGCAACTTACCCTAAAAACCAACAACCAATAATCCATACCTGGCAACTTACCCTAAAACCAACAACCAATAATCCATACCTGGCAACTTACCCTAAAACCAACAACCAATAATCCATACCTGGCAACTTACCCTAAAAACCAACAACCAATAATCCATACCTGGCAACTTACCCTAAAAAACAACAACCAATAATCCATACCTGGCAACTTACCCTAAAACCAACAATCCGTACCTGGCAACTTACCCTAAAAAAACAACAACCAATAATCCATACCTGGCAACTTACCCTAAAAAAACAAAAACCAAAAATCAATACCTGGCAACTTACCCTAAAAAAACAACACACAATCCATACCTGGCAACTTACCCTAAAAAAACAACAACCAATAATCCATACCTGGCAACTTACCCTAAAAAAACAACAACCAAAAATCCATACCTGGCAACTTGTCCTCCAAACATTACGCTTCCCACAGGAATCATTCTTGCTCGGTATCGCATGTAGGGGTCGACACTCAGACATTCGGCTTCGATGATTATATCTGAGGGGAAACGAAGGTTTTTTAGGAAGGAGATATACATACATAGATATACATACATATTTATCTATGCATATGCGTAGACATACACTGTAACGGGTATTGTTGCTAACACTTTCTCCGGTAGTTCTGTCTATCTGTCTATCTTTGTTCTTATATTTCTCCTCTTTCTCTCTTTTTCTTCTCTCGTCTTTCTCTCTTTCTTGTCTTTTCTCTCTCGCTCTCTCTTCTTTCTCTTTTCTCTCTTCTCTCTCTTCTCTTTTTACTCTCGCTCTCTCTTCTTTCTCTTTTCTCTCTTCTCTCTCTTTCTCAATCTCTCTCTCTCGCTCTCTATCTATCAATCTCTTTCTCCCTCCCTCCCTCCCTCCCTCCCTCCCTCCATCCCTCCCTCCATCCATCCATCCTTCCCTCTCTCCCCCTCCCCCTCCCTCCCCCTCTCCCTCCCTCCCTCCCTCCCTCCCTCCCTCCCTCTCTCTCTCTCTCTCTCTCT
>BOPN01004245.1:30000-32500 GCA_017312705.2 Penaeus japonicus | reverse complement strand
TCCTGACGTAAGTCCCTCGGTTCTGCGCCCCTTTCCCTCGACAGAAGTTTGGATAACACTGATCTTTAACAAGCTTCAGGACGCGAGTGTGAGCTGGGTGTGCAAAATCGTCAAGGCTTTTCAAACGGACAATTGGTACGATATGGCAAAAACATCGTTTGTGTTCTGCTTCGGATACTTTGTTACTTTTCAGAGTGTTCGTTGACAAGGTTATTGTTTGTCTTGTTTCGCACATTTAATCTTAAACTGTTACCCATGGAAATACCTTTGATCATAAGTATTACCAATCTAATAAAAATCATATCTTCCTTGTAATAATACAGCCATCCCATTCTAGGTTCTCATGCCTGCAGTTCCCTCAGATGAGTATGAGTGTGGAGGGATACACCCTTCTGCTCCAGACACTCGCTGAATTAGGAGTAATGGATTTTCATGGCGGAGGGATTCTGGTTCCGCACAGTTGGGCCTCATCCGAGTTGAGACCACAGCTGGAATCCCTAACGAGGAAGTACCTGCAGTGTTCTCTCTTTGTGTGAGTAATACATGTGTGTGTGTGTGTGTATTTGTGTGTGTGTGTGTGTGTGTGTGTGTGTGTGTGTGTGTGTGTGTGTGTGTGTGTGTGTGTGTGTGTGTGTGTGTGTGTGTGTGTGTGTGTGTGTGGGCATATACAAATTGCAGTGTTACCATTAGCAAAGGTCAGGTTAGAAAATAGATGGCTACTAACTGAAATATCATGTGAACTTTCTGCTTCAGTTTTCAAACAAAATGATAACAGAGAAAATAATAACAATAAAGATGTAGAATGACAGAGCTGAGATTATATCACTTTTTCTTCCTACCTGTCAAGATATTGAGTGATCAGGATATGCCTATAACTGATTTTAAGTTGTCATAGATTCATTTAAAATGATTTATGCAGTTTCCAAAAACCGGGCTGTTTGAAGCTTTCAAATGCTATAGTAAAATCAGTAAAGACTCTCTCTCTCCCTCTCTCCCTCTCTCCCTCTCCCTCTCTCTGTCTTTCTCTTTCTTTCTTTCTTTCTCTTTCTCTGTCTCTTTCTCTCTCATTATCTTTCTTCCTCTCTTTTTCTCTTTTCTCTTTATTTTCTTCCCCTGTATCTTCCTTTTAAAATTTTAGGTGCACAAAAGCTCAAATCTGATTAAGACCCATTTTTTTCTTCCCACAGAGTGAACGAAAGTGAAATCTGGTGAAGAAATTCTACGTGTCTTCACAAGAAAACTTCAGAAGACGTTACTGATTCATAATTATTCTGTCCTTTGAATAGCATGTAGATAAGATTATGTTATTTGAATATTGTTTACAATATTTATTTCATAGGCATTCCCTTACCTGTATTTTTTTTTTTTTTTTTTTTTTACGTTATTTTTTTATTGTTTTGAAGTTTGTCTTAATGATGTGTTTGATGCTGTTAACTACTTACTTATCAATATAATGAAGAATTTCATATCTACCTCAGCGTTTCTAGTTTGCCAGTCTCTTTAAGCAGGCGTCAACATTTTTTTTTTTTTTTTTTTTTTTTTTTTTATGAAAATCTTTTATTGTATTGTTAGGATTATGAAGTACCTGATTTACTTGTAGCGTAGACTTTACTGGGAAGAAGCCTTTGATTTATTTCTTTAGTTTTTATATTTCTCTGACTTTGTTTATCATGTTATTTTGGTATTATCTTTGGGTATGAATAACTTCATGTTATATTCCCTAGAACGAATGTTTATCGAAAGAATATTACTTAATAGCACACCTGCAGACCCCAAGGTAATCATATGATGTATAAATGCATTTTGAAGTGATTGGTTGGTAATGTACAAATATCATAACTAGTGCTTATTATCCTTATAGTTCACAAATACCATAATTACACCAAACTGAAACTAAACCTTGAACAGTATTACCCATATCACTTTGTATAACATAAATCAGCCATAGTCAGGATGTTTGTACAAAGAATGATAAGACTGAATGATGATATGAACTTGTATCTCATAATAGCCATGTATTTACACTAAGGACTAGATGCACATGAATACTCTTCAGTATTTATGTGAGGACATCAAGTATATGATGTGATGTTTATATGATGCACAATTTAGCCTTCCACAACGCACCACGTCATAACATGTACAACCAAGGATAGGCATCATTAGGTGATCTGAGTTTCACTTATTTTGGAGACTTATGGTCTGATAAAGGAGTCTATATATGTCGTGATAGCATTGTGATACTGGTTAGCATTTGGTATGATGCTCCAGTTATACAAATGAAATAATGAATTGTGATTTCAATAAAATGAAAATTATAGTATTATAGGCTTTAGATTTTGAAAGAATGATCAAAGTATGTTTAATTGTGATTGCAATAGATAGTACTTATCATATTTTTGCTAATTACATGTTGTTGTGTTTTGCAAAGACTCTTCTAAAGGAATTTATATAAAACCCTGTACATTTCTGTAAATTACTATTCTTGTATATATTTACG
>BOPN01004245.1:20000-22500 GCA_017312705.2 Penaeus japonicus | reverse complement strand
CCAGGTGCTGTGTCTGACCCTTCCAAAGGCTATTTTTTTTTTTAGGGGGGGAGGGGGGTGAAAAAGGGGGATGGGGGGGGTAGGGTTGCGGTTAAGATTTGTAGGATTTTTGGATTATATTTTGGAGTGTTATTCAGTATTATTCACATATATATGCATATGTTTTTTTTCTGAATATGTTTTATCATACAAATTCATATGTATATATGTATATATATATATACATATATACATATATATATATGTATGTATATGTTAATATATATATATATAACTACATATACATATGTGTGTGTGTATGTATGGTGCGTGTGTGTGTGTGTGTGCGAGTATGTATGTATATATACATATATACATAATTATATGTATTTGTATATATATATATATATGTGTGTGTGTGAAGTTTATACATATGTACACACGATATATTTTTGATTTCTTTACTTACTTGTTTTGCATATACAAAATCGTCGATAAGTTCTTGGAGGTCAGTGGAATATCGGATCAAATAACTGTCCTGTTGGGAAATATGGAAACAATGAATATATCTGTATATATATATGTATATAAATATATATATATATATATATATATATATATATATATATATATATATATATATATATATATATATACATATATCACAAACACAAACAAATATATTGAAGTCATATGACAAATATGGTAAAAATATGACAAATATGGCAAAAAGAAAATACATGAATGTCAAAAAGGAAAACAAAAACAAAAAAACATATGGTGCACATCACATCGAAAAAACGATGATATCAAACAGACAACAATGACAAAAATAAGAATAAGAAACATAAATAATCAGAAAAAATAAAGAAGAAAAGAAAGAGGTAAGTGAGAAAGTACGAATATCAATAAACCAAAAAAGAAAAATAGGAAATAGACAAAAACCGCTAAAAGACAAGTAAAAAAAAAAAAAAAAAAAAAAAAAAAAAAAAAAAAAAAAAAAAAAAAAAAAAAAAAAAAAAAAACGAAAAAAAAAACGTTTAATCATTTTACCGGGTTAGATTTGGCTGTTCTTGTCTCCGTCTCGCCTCCCCATTTGAAGGAGATCTTTACAATGTCACCCTCTATCTCTTGGTTTACATCGGGCTCAAGTCCTACTACTTTTGGAGGAGTCTCCTGCAAGAGAAAGAAAAGAAAAAACAAGTCATAGAGAGAGAATAAAGGATAATATCCAGGAAGGAATGAGAAAAAAATAAATGATAAGTTGTTTTCTGAATGGGGGCGGTGTGTAGGATAGAATGGCGGGTCTTGTATTGACGGTGAATGTAATAGCATAATTTTGGAGTATGGAATCAGGTAAATAGATGAAAACGCACGTAAACATGTACACACTAATTCTCGGGCATGCACACACCAACACACATGCACACACACACTACACACACACAAACACATATATGTGAGTGTGTGTGCGTATGTATGCATGTATGTGTGTGTATGTGTGTGTGTATGTATATCCCCTGCCACCCACCATTTACCCCACCCTCACCCACCATTTACCCCCCTCCCTTCCCCTTCCCCATCCACCATTTTCCACCCCCCTCCCTTCCCCTTCCCCACCCACCATCTCTCTCCACCCCACCCCGCCCCCACCCCCACCCCTCACCCCCACCCCCACCCCTCACCCGTACCCACCTGGATGTCCCTTTTAATGACCGTGTGATAAGGCCTCCTCAAGAACCGATTAACAGGGATGTAAGTGTACGGGTCCCCTTCTTCGAAACTGCCACAGCAAGATCCCTCCCACGGGTTCTTCGGGAGCGCTGCGGAACCAGTGGGCGTGTCAGAGGGCGTGTCAGAGGGCGTGGGGTGGCCTACGGGTTTCGATCTGTTGGTTGGAATTAATTTTTTTTTCCTTGTTGTTATTGTCTTGAAAGTGGTCATGGCGATTATTCTTTTTTTATGTTGTTGTTATTATTATCATCATTATCATTATGATTATCATCACTGTTATTATTCCTTTTATTATCACTATATATATCATCGTTATTATTATTATCATCATCATCATCACCATAATCACCATCATCATCATCACCATCATCATCACCAAATGTTAAATTTGTGTTCAAACTATTACTATCCTTGTTATCATTCTCATAAACATCACTACTGATATCCTCATTATCATCATCATCATCATCATCATCAATTTAGGTATCTGACAATGAAAAAAAAACATACGAGATAAAACAAAAAAATACTGACTTTAGTAACAGCTCACCTCTTCGTATTGCCAGTATCGAGAGGCGAGTAAATACCAGGGTTATGGTTGATTGCTAGTTTGGTAACAGTGAGTTCTGATCCAGCGGGGTAAGAACCAGGTACAATAGCCGTCCAGATGCTGTCGTATTTCCGTGTGTCTATGTCTGTTTGAAAGATTTTTTTTTTTTTTTGCTTGGCGTTAGTATGTGAGTGGTAGACTTTTGAGTTTATTTCAGTGACTGTGTATTGGTTTATG
>BOPN01004245.1:0-12500 GCA_017312705.2 Penaeus japonicus | reverse complement strand
TATCACCATTATCATCACCATTATCATTATTATCATCATTAACCTTATGACTATCATCGTTGTTATGATATTCTATCCTCATTATTGTTATCACTATCAAAATTATCATTATTACCGCAATTATTACCATTATCATCATCATCATCATCATTATCATCATCATTATCATTACTATCATCATTAGCATCGTTATCACCACTATTGCTATAATAATCATCATCATTATTATAGCTGTTATTACCATCATTATTATCACCATCATCACCAATTCCCTTTCTTATCGTTTTCCTTTCTTTCTCTCTTGAAAAAAATAGAAAAATAAACTCACTGAAAATCGCTATGGTGTTTCATCACATCCCACACAGAGCGCCGCCCACAGTGGATATTCTGCGGTGTTGGCGCCCATGGGTTGTGGGTGGTGTTGTCACAGAAATGACCTTCCTGTGGGTTAGGTTTGGGTTTTGAGTGTGGGGTTGGGCGGGGTTGAGTGGGTGGGTGGGGGTTGAGTGGATGGGTGTGGGTGGGTTGAGTGGGTGGGTGGGGTTGAGTGGGTGGGTGGGGTTTGAGTGTGGGGGTGGGTGGCGTTGAGTGGGTGGGTGGGGGCTGAGTGGATGGGTGTGGGTGGGGTTGAGTGGGTGGGTGGTGGCGGGGTTTGAGTGTGGGGTGGTGGCGTTGAGTGGTGGGTGGGGGTTGAGTGGATGGGTGTGGGTGGGTTGAGCGGGTGGATGGGGTTGAGTGGGTGGGTGGGGTGGGTGGGGTTTGAGGTGGGTGGCGTTGAGTGGGTGGGTGGGTGGGAATGAGTGTGAGGTTGAGTGTATGGGTGGGGGTTGAGTGGGTGGGTGGGTGGCGGGGTTGAGTGGGTGGGTGGGTGGGGTGGGGTTTGAGTGTGGGGTGTGGTGGCGTTGAGGGTGGTGGGGTGGGAATGAGTGTGGGGTTGGGTGGTGGAAGGAGGTTGAGTGTATGTGGGTGGGGGTTGAGTGGGTGGGTGGGTGGGTGGGGTTGAGTGGGTGGGTGGGTGGGTGGGGTTTGAGTGTGGGGTGGGTGGCGTTGAGTGGGTGGGTGGGTGGGAATGAGTGTGGGGTCGGGTGGGTGGGGTTGAGGTTGAGTGGGTGGGTGGGTAGGGTTGAGTGTGGGGTGGGTGGGGTTGAGTGGGTGGGTGGGGGTTGAAGCGAGGATGAGGGAGAAGGGAGGGGGGAGACGAGGGGAAAGGTGAGGGGGGGAGGGTGGAATAATTGTTGATTTGATTGTTCGATTGTTTCGTTGTTGTTTGTTTGTTTGTTTGCCAGTGTGTGTTTGTCTGTTTGATTGTGTGTGTGTGTGTGTGTGTGTGTGTGTGTGTGTGTGTTTGTATATATATATATATATATATATATATATATATATATATATATATATGTGTGTGTGTGTGTGTGTGTGTGTGTGTGTGTGTGTGTGTGTGTGTGTGTGTGTGTGTGTGTGTGTGTGTGTGTGTGTGTGTGTGTGTGTGTGTTTGTGTATGTGTATGTATATATATATATACACATAAATAGGTAGATACTTCGATAGATAAACGTTAAAATGAAATATTTACATACGAATGTACACTGAAATACACCTCAGATCAGTTAAACAATAGTATGTATCAAACAAAACAAACATCTAAAAAAATTATATAATAAAATAAGATAAAGTTTACTCACAGACAGATGTGTCAGGTACATGAGAGAGGCGGTGGCAGCTAGGGTCGGATTTGGCATAAAATAACACTCTGACGACGAACTAGCAGGATTACAAGGATAACCGTCCCTGTAATAAGTGA
Organism: Penaeus japonicus; assembly: GCA_017312705.2. Lineage (NCBI taxonomy): Eukaryota > Metazoa > Arthropoda > Malacostraca > Decapoda > Penaeidae > Penaeus > Penaeus japonicus. Next base: position 10,702 of record BOPN01004245.1, on the reverse strand, counting down.
TATAAGACACGTTATTAACAAGAAGATAATTACATGTTGGTTGAGTTAGATGTTGATTGAATTGCATGTTATTGATTGCATATCATGTTGATTTAATTTCATGTTGATTGAATTTCATGTTGATTTAATTTCATGTTGATTTAATTTCATGTTGATTGAATTTCATGTTGATTGAATTTCATGTTGATTGAATTTCATGTTGATTGCATTTCATGTTGATTGAATTTCATGTTGATTGAATTTCATGTTGATTGAATTTCATGTTGATTGCCATTTCATGTTGATTGCATTTCATGTTGATTGCCATTTCATGTTGATTCAATTTCACACTTTGATTGATAGACTCTGATAGATTGATAGTTTATATTAACATACAAACTAACAATTAAGTTTTGAAATTTCGTGTTGATGTTAGTCAATAGTAAGGAATATTTCGCCGAATTGCAACAATCTTTTCAAAACTGGTGAGAATAATATTGCACATAAACGATATGCTTTAGACTGGGAAAACTATTGCGTCGATATTGAATAATTTCCATTTCAAAATGCGATAATCTGGTCATAGTTATTTAGAGTATGCAAAGTACTTAGTGAAAATATTAGTTAGACGATTTAATTATGGAAGACTGTACTTACTACATCAGGAAAATTTGCAAACATTATCCTTGCGAGTAATTATGTTTGTATTGTTTGGAATAACGAATAGATGATTTATTTAAGAATACTAAATTAGACTAAAAACAATGAGAAACAGAAATGCAACGCATGACATAACCCCCCCCCCAAAAAAAAAAAAAAAAACATGAAAAAGACACGTAAATACATTGAACTAACACATAAAGACACAAAAAGAAATAAAGAAGACACTTAAAGACATATAAAGACACAAAAAGACATGAAAAGACACTTAAAGACACATAAAGAAAAAAAAACAAAGCCAAAAAAGACACAAAGACACAAAAACACTCAAAAAGACACAAAAAATACCCTTAAAAAATCATATAAAAACACACACAACAAACACACTTAAAAAATCACATAAAAACACAATTAAAAACACACAAAAAACACACTTAAAAACACACATAGAAACACACACAAAAAACACACTTAAAAACACACATAGAAACACACAAAAAACACACTTAAAAACACACATAAAAACACACATAGAAACACACACAAAAAACACACTTAAAAACACACACCCCAAAAACACACAGAAACACATCCAAAGAGACACATTACTCCTTCTGAAAAGTTCCTTCCAGTGTTCCATCATAACAGCTCGTCGGCAGAGTCTGTTCTTCATCCCTCGAGTAATGAACAGGGAATTTTTCGTCCCCCGGAAACCCGTGCTCTTCCATGACACCCCAGCGATAGTGCGCCCATTCGTGTACCATCACGTGACCTGTTACGTAAGGTGGAGAAATGGGTAGGTGGATGATATGGGTGAATGGAGAGAAAGAGGGAGGACGTAAGAAAATGAGGATGAAGGATAAAACGGATGAAACATTTTCTCTTTCTTTTCTCTCTCGTATCTTCACTCTCTCTTTCTCTCTCTTATCTTCACTCTCATATTTTCTCTCTTTCCTATACTCTCTCCCTCGCTCTCTCTTACTCATTCTTTCTCACTCTCTCTCTCTCTCTCGCTTTCATTCTCTCTCTCTCTCTCTCTCTCTCTCTCTCTCTCTCTCTCTCTCTCTCTCTCTCTCTCTCTCTCTCTCTCTCTCTCTCTCTCTCTCTCTCTCATATTTATTAAAGTGATGATTCAATAAATGAAACAAATAAGAATGGACAGATAAATAATTCTAAAAAGAATAAAAAAACAAAGAAATAAGAAATATATGAAAAAAAAATCTGATGAATAAAGAAATGGAAACAGATTTACAAAGTGAATAAACAACAACCTAAAAAATAAAACATCCTCTAATTTACTCTCACTATCATTCTATTATCATTAATCGGTCATAATTTTTTAAAATAATTATTATTATTATCATTACACTATCATTCTTACTCTTACTATCATTCTTTTATCATTATTCGATTATCATTTCTTTCATCATCATCATCATTATTATCATTATACGATCATCCTATTTTCATCATCATCATCATCATCATCATCATCATCATCATCATCGTCATCATCATCATCATCATCATCATCATCATCATTATCATTCTTATTCTAACTATCATTATCATCAACCATTATACCCAATTACCTTGAGATCCATACATGTCTTCAGCATAGTCAGGATTAAGTAGAGTTGTATGGATAGTTATATGTCGTCCTGGAACTCCGCACTGGCCAGGCTGTATGGATAAGAGGATAGTTAATATAATTATTTTGTTATAATAATTTAGTTATATGATAATTATAAACACGCCAAAGTATAATTATTTTGCCGTGTGTTTATTTTTTTTTATTTTTATTATTTTTATTTTTTTTTTATTTTTTTTTTTTTTATTATTATTACTATTTTGGGGTGATTTGTTTCTGTTTTTTTCTTTCTTTCTTTCTTTTAGTTCTTGGTTTATGTCTTTTTTGTTTTTGTTTTGTTTATGTATTCATATTGTGTGTGTATGGATATAAGCGTGTTAGTGTGTAGGATATATACGCTCGTTATTGTGTACGTGCATACACGAGAAGGAAGTATACGTGTATGTATGTGTAAATGATACATGTACACACACACACACACACACATAAACACACACACACATAAACACACACACACACACATAAACACACACACATTATGGACACTCACACACATTATGGACACACACGCACACACACACACACATTATGAACACACACACACATTATGGACACACACACACACATTATGGACACACACACACACACATTATGGACACACACACACACACATTATGAACACACACACACATATTATGGACACACACACACACACACACATTATGGACACACACACACAAACATAAACACAAACACAAACACACACACATACATTACACACATGAACACACACAAACAAACAAACAAACACTACACATCCATTTCCTAACCAAACCTCACTCACAATAAAAAAAAAAATAATAATAAAAAAAATCAATCACCCCCACGCCTACCCCCCCACCCCACCAAAAAAAAAAAAAAGTAAAAAAAGAAAAGTAAAACATACCTGTAGAGTATGAGGCGAATGGGACACATACTTATCATTTGTCCCTCTCTCAGGCTCCACCAAACGGATGTCGGAGGAACCCCACGTTACCCCTTCGACAGGATCCTGGAGAAAGCCGTCAGGAACATCCCATTCCTGTGGGATGACGACCTTGACTGACCCTAAGGAGAGCTTCCCTTCTGTGGCGACGTGGAGGGAGTCTGAGGTTGCCTGCAGGAGGGTCTGGCGAAGAAGTGGGGCGTCGATTAGGGATTAGGGGGAATGGGGAAATGGGGAATTGGGAAAGGGGAGGGGGTAAGGGGGAATGGGGAGGGAGAGAGGGGGGAAGGGGAGGGAGAAAGGGAGGAAGATAGGGGAAAGGGAGGGAGAAAGGGGGAAAGGGTGGGGGAAAGGGGGAAAGGGGAGGGAGAAAGGGGGGAAGGGGAAAGGGAAAGAGAAAGGGGGAAAGAAATAGAAAGGGGGGCGAGAAAGGGAAGAAGTTTGGGAGAAAGGAGGAGAGCGAGGAAGAAAGAGAAAAGGGAGGGTAGGGAAGAGAGAAAAAAGAGGGAGGACGAGGAAGGAGAAAGATAAAAGGAGAAAGAGAGGGAGAAAAGTGGAAGGAAAAAGAAAGGGAGAAAGGGGAGGGCGTGGAAGGTGGAAAGGTAAAGATAAGGAGAGAAGAAGAGGGAGGGAGAAGGAGATGAAAGATGAAGGAAGATGAAAAGGAAGGAGAAAAAAAAGGGAGGGGAGAGAAGAGCGAACGTGGGAGAAAGAGAGGGCAAAGGAAGGAGAATGGAAAGGATGGAAAGAGGGTGATGGAGGGAAAAAGAGATGAAGAATAAGAGATGAGGGTGAGGGATAAATAGTTAGATAGGTAGATAAATATAGAAATGGATAGATAGATGGATATATAACTAAATATATGATTAGATACAGACATACGTATATACACGCAAACATAAATTGATAGATAAGTAGATAGATAATCATATTACAAATCTAGAGCATAAATAATATACTTTGATCTAGATATCTAACATATGCTAAATCATCCTCAAAATTACCCCCCCCCCCCCCCGACTACCTTCCTCTCTCCATCTCTCACCTCCCCCCTCACCCCCACCCATACCCCTGCACCCCCCATCCTCACAAACCCTCTTCTAACACAACCTAGACAAAATTTCTTCTAATTCTAAATCTAATTCAAAATTACCCCCCTCCACACACACACACACAAACACACACTACCTTCTCCACCCATCCCATAAAAAATAAAAAAAATATAAAAAAATAAAAAGTGAAAAAAGTGAAAAAGTCTACGCACCATCTACATCCCTTTCTAAATATAACGTACCTGTAATTTACTCTCCAGGTCGCTTATCGTGATGACGTCAGATCCCATACTCGGGTCGACTGCCAACACCACGTCTTCGTAACGCCCATTCTCCAGTCTCACGCCCATCACCTGGCTCACTCCCGCCCAGACGAGCAGGCAAGCCCACGCTATCTCTGAGGAGAGGTCAAGGCGAGGTCATTGGGTCAGATATGTAATGAGAGAATGGAATGGAATGAGGTCAGAGTTGGGACCCAAAAAGGTTTCATTAGAACAGAATAAGGTCAGAGTAAGACAAGGAACAGAATAAGGTCATAAGGGGAACAAAAGAAGACAATCAGAAAAGTAACATAAAAAAAACTATCCCTATTGAAGCAATAATGGTCATATTGGAACGAAAGTAAAGGTAAACTAGGCTTGGTGAACGAAAAAAGAAAAGAAAATAAATATACAAGACAAAAAGAAAAATACTAAAACAAAGAGAAAAGAGAGTCAAGATCACATGAAGAACAAACCTAGTTATTTTTTTCATCATTTCTTTTAAATTCAATAATTGAATAAACGATTAAATTAATCCTATACGACAATGCTTATATCTCTATAAAATAAAAAATTCGAAAAATAATGTCATATATAAAAAAAAAAAAAATGAAACAAAAAATAGTTTGATCGAAAAATAAGAGAAAAAAATAGAAAATTGGACAGAATGAAAAAAGGGGAAAAAATAAAAGAAAGATTGAGAGAAAGAGAAAGAGAGAGAGAGAGAGAGAGAGAGAGAGAGAGAGAGAGAGAGAGAGAGAGAGAGAGAGAGAGAGAGAGAGAGAGAGAGAGAGAGAAATACAATTCAAAGAAAGATAAGAACAACGGGAGACCCCAACCACACACTATGAGACGCACATGAACCTCGACGCCATAAAATGCGTTTTGGTTTTCAGATAAGAATATCTCCAATAAAAAAGATAAGACTCGCAGCCGCGTGATCGTATTTCACACCATGGTTATAAATACCGTATGATTACGATAAGCGGAGCTGTCATGATCCCTTTATGAGAACTGCGCAGAGGAGAATCTGAATACAGGAAGAATTTCAGGACTCGAAGAAATTCTAACGTTACGAAAAACTCATTTTTTTCTCTTGCTCTCTTTCTCTCTCCCACTCTCTCGATCTCTCTCTCTCTCTCCCTTCCTCTCTCTCTCTCTCTCTCTCTCTCTCTCTCTCCCCCTCCCTCTCTCTCTCTCTCTCTCTCTCTCTCTCTCTCTCTCTCTCTCTCTCTCTCTCTCTCTCTCTCTCTCTCTCTCTGGTTAATCCATTTTTATAATCTGTAGGTGTGTGTGTATGTGTGTGTATGTACGTGTGTGTGTAAGTCATATTTCTCCTATGAGAAACATAGAGAAAAAAAATATATAGAGAGAGACATGAATCACATCAAGTGGTACATTTTCCACAGAAAGGGGCGCCCACCATCGTAATTCATTTCCATCTTTCTGAAGTTACTGATTTTTCTTTAAACTTCATTAAGGCTTATGCTCCCTTTTTTCAGCACTCGAAATTGGCTTTATGATTATACCCTTCAATCAATCCGTATTTACGACACCTTCCTATTAAAGCCACCCTCTTTAAGGTGTCCCTTCATGTCTTCCAATGGAGTTCCTTCGGATCTTTCAGTGGTTCTCCTTCGGCCTTCTTATGATGCACTTTCGAACCTTACTATCGGAACCTCTCGGCTCTTCCAGTGGTGCTCACTTACTAGAACCTTCCACCGGTGTCTCTTCGTCCATTCTAATTATATATCTCTTCGTCCCTGATAAAAGTGTCCCCTCGGTCATTTCTATGGTACCACTTTTCCACCCCTTTCCATGCGTCCATTTATCCCCTCGATCTTTCCAATGGTACCCTTTCGGCTCTTATAGAGGTGCACTTTCGATTCTTTCAACGCTGCCCCTTCGGCCTTCAATGGTACCACTTCGCTCCTTCCATTGGTACCACTTTAGTCCTTCCACTTCATCTCCCTCACTGGTGCCTCTTTGGTAAACGTTAAGAGTCGGATGACGTCCAGAGACACATAGAACCTTACAACTGGATTTCATAACTCAGATATCCTGTTATCAGAATAGGTCGTTGGGTCTTTTCTTTGAATCTATCATTCCCTAAAATTGGGTAGTTATAGCTGTGGTATCGGTGATCCATGTTGCTCTTTTCCCTTGAGGAAATAATAACACTAATTTCCCTAAAGTAGTTCATAAACAATAAAGAGGGGAGATGTCATCATATTCGGTATTTCTTTCCTTAATATATTTATGACTATTGCTCTGGGAGTTTATTTCAGCCATATTCTTTAGATAACGAATAATGGCGTTTTATTTAAATCAAATATTCTCTTCCTGCATATTACATGAAGCGAAAACTTAGCGTTATTTCTATCTAATCCATAACAATATGAGTTACGTATACGAAAAGTTATGAAACAGTTCCAAATGTTACAGAAATTGAAGAATTTACGTAAAAATATATCAATAACCAAACACATTATGATTATTACAACGATTTTAGACACAGCACACATAGTTCTCTAACATTACTGTAAAAAAAGGAAGAAACTTCCGTATATAAATAAAAAAAAAAAAAAAGAGAGAGAGAGAGAGAGAGAGAGAGAAACACTACAAACTATATAAAACAAACAAACGAAAAAAAAAAACTATTAAAGGAACAAACAACTTCTGATCCCGTCCCTCTCTCTCTATCTCTCTCTCTCAAAATAAAAAAAATACATATAATAAAAAAAATAAAAAAAATAGATAAATAAATAGATAAATAAATAAAAAAAACAGTCAAAACAAATAACCAATCACACGCAAAAAGATCTATAAAACACCTCAAGCCCAACTTACTCATGCTGCTGTCTCAGAGGAACACCCGACCGCTGTCAAAGTTCCTTCGTGTGTGAGCTGGTGAAGGCATAGCTATCATAAGTCGTTCAGGTCTTATCAAGTTCTGATCCTTAATGCTTAAAACACTTTATTGTTTTTTTTTCTTTCTTTCTTTCTTTCTTTCTTTCAGATGGAATTATATGATGTTGATAGCTGATGTAACTGACGTCAAGATTCTATGACGTTTCTGCTTATGAAAAAGGAAAAATAAGTAGAAATAGTTTTCTGTTGAGTAAGCTTTCCAGTAATTAATTTTGGTGTTCTTGATTTGATCATCGTTGTTGTTGTTATTATTTTTGGTATTTATATCATTACTGTTGGTATTATCGTAATCATTATTGTTATTATTAATATTATTATCATCATAATTAATATGATTATTTGTTTTTATTATCATTATCATCTTTATGATCATTATTATCATTATTAACATCCTTTTATCATCATTGCTATTGTCATCATTATTATCATCATTATCATTATCATCATCATTATTATGATCGTCATTATTATTATCATTATGAAAATAATATATTTTAAATTATCTTTATTATCATGAACCTCATCATCATTATTGTCTTTATCATCACAATCATCATCACATCATCATAATCATCATTCATTAACTTTTCTTAGTAATATCTTTTACAAAAAAAAGCAATACGAATGAACCTAATTGGGTGTAAAATAGAATATGAAATGAACTATAAAATTAATCTAAAGAAAATGTTAATGAGATCTAAGTTCAATCTGAAATCCACGGTTGGAATATGAACCTAATATTCATTGGCATTTTCATTATCTTAATTATCATTATCGTTATTATCCCACTGTTTATTATCATAATTAACTCAGGTGAAAGAAGAGGACATGAATCAAACGGGAATCATAGGTATATTGATAATTATTTTGCTATTTCATGAACCGAATTTTGTGTGTGGGTTGTCCATGGCCCAGAGTACAAATGCTCAGATTTTGAAGGGTAGACCGACACTGCATACTGATCTAGGATGAATTTAAAGGATTCACCACCAGGGTCATGAGTCTCAGAAAACGGGTCTCCTAAAAAGGTCCTTTCCTTCTGAAATTCTGAGGTGGATGCCCCTTCTATCCTCAGAGCGCGGGCAGGATTCTAACCCGCCCTTTTAGACATGATGCCACGGTACCACGATGGCCCTTTTAGACATGATACCACGATGGCCCTTTTAGACATGATACCACGATGGCCCTTTTAGACATGATACCACGATGGCCCTTTTAGACATGATACCACGATGGCCCTTTTAGACATGATACCACGATGGCCCTTTTAGACATGATACCAGGGTACCACGATGGCCCTTTTAGACATGATGCCACGGTACCTAGATGGCCCTTTTAGACATGACATCAGGGTACCTAGATGGGCCTTTTAGACATGATACCACGATGGCCCTTTTAGACATGATACCACGAAGGCCCTTTTAGACATGATACCACGGTACTACCCTTTTAGACATGATACCACGGTACCTAGATGGCCCTTTTAGACATGATACCACGGTACCACGAAGGCCTACAATGCGGCAATGAATATGATTATGATAAACCTTCAGGATATGAATATTACACCAGATGTGATATTTATACATTTATACATTACACGAGGCGACTGGCGTACTGGTCCTAATCATTTGTTTCCGACACGGATTTGCATATGAATTTCACACTCGGAGAATTTTATCAGATACAATATCATCGGCCATAAAAATAAAAATAAAACAAAAACCTTTGCGTAGTCACTGATAAACACTCTCTTATAAAACAACATTTCTCAAACTAGCTTGGCTTGGCGCACTATTTTGATGTGTTTATATTGTGAGACTCATGGAGATCTTTTCAGTATAGGCCTATATCTGACCCTTTTTGTTTTTAAGTAGGTTCAGGAATATGGCTATATGGATACGTTTGATTTCTAGAAAAAAAATACGTTTGATATATATATAATTATTATCTGATATATATAATCATTATTATGATATATATAATTGTTATTATCATTAATATATAATGGATACGTTTGATTTCGAATATCTTAAAAAAAAAGAAAACAGAGGATAATAGAATGTCAACGTCTTTTAAAAATTTAAGTAACCAATAAAAATACTTCTCACAGTCACTGCTAAGCTCAGTTAGTTCAGTTCAGTTACCCCTTGAATGCGGGGAGCATGTGTTTGTGTGTGCGTGTGCGTGTGCGCGTGCGTGTGCGTATGTGTGTGTTTCAGAGAGAGAAAGAGAGAGAGAGAGAGAGAGAGAAAGAGAGAGAGAGAGAGAGATTGATAGATAGATAGATAGATAGACAGATAGAGAGAGAGATAGAAAGAGAGAGAGAGAGAAAGAGAGAGAGAGAGAGAGAGAGAGAGAGAGAGAGAGAGAGAGAGAGAGAGAGAGAGAGAGAGAGAGAGAGAGAGAGAGAGAGAGAGAGAAAGAGAGAGAGAGAGAGAGAGAGAGAGAGAGAGAGAGAGAGAGAGAGAGAGAGAGAGAGAGAGAGAGAGAGAGAGAGAAAGAGAGAGAGAGAGAGAAGAGAGAGAGAGAGAGAGAGAGAGAGAGAGAGAGAGAGAGAGAGAGGGAGAGAGAGAGAGAGAGAGAGAGAGAGAGAGAGAGAGAGAGAGAGAGAGAGGGAGAGAGAGAGAGAGAGAGAGAGAGAGAGAGGGTGAGAGGGAGGGAGAGAGAGAACACGTGATATCAATCCTCATATTGTCTTGACACATGGATTAGAACTCAGGAAATAAAGGGTTAACACTTTCTTAATTTCCAACAATTCATTTTGTAATTTTTCCATGATTATATTGTTGATAAAAGGATTAGGTTCACGTGACTATCTTTATTTTTATCGGCACTGATATCCGTGCAATGTCGTAATAAAAGTAATGATAATAATGTGATATCATAATGAGTAAAATAGTGTTATTACTCATAACGATAACGATATACAGGATAACATTTGTAATGGTTGGCAATATTAATATCAATATGATGATAACAATAATATCAATAATAACAGTAATAGAAATAACAATGGTAATAGTAACTATGATGAACAATAATGATGAAAGTAAATGAGGACAGGAGCTATGAACAGCATGATAAGAAATGTTGCAATGATAAGAGATACATCTAACGTTATATGATATATCACTAAGATATATTTATAATACTACTGTGACAGTGAACCAAGTTTACCGGTTATAAGAAGAAAATGATTATATATATATATATATATATATATATATATATATATATATGT
>BOPN01004244.1:129953-131094 GCA_017312705.2 Penaeus japonicus | reverse complement strand
TATATATATATACACAAAAACACAAGCAAGCATAACGTTACTTCACAGGCATAAAACTATCCATTCAGTTGCCTTGGTCTCCGATTAAAGGTGTCAGACATAAAGACTAAGCGGTGGCAACTGGCGCCTAATTCTCAGACTGCCGGTCAAATATGCCACAACATCTCGCAAATACCTGTGCAGGAAACACCATGTTATTCCTCGCACAGTTATAGAAATGGTTTATATGAATGGAAACAGGTGGGTGCAGGGAGAAGAGGAGAAAGCAGCGAACGATGATGAACACAAGGGAGCAGATTTGGTACCAACATTCATGATTAATTAACTAGGATTCATGTGATTGCAAGGCGTGACAGAAACGTGATTGCAATACAAGGCATAGAATACTGAATTTCTAACTTTGATTTTCATTCTTGTTTGCTATCTATTCCTTTTTTCGCTTTGTACCTCCGTTCTGTTCAGTTGCACGGTATGCTGACTCCGTTCATTAATTTAGTCAACATCCGCCAGAGGACACGAAAGGCAACGCCTGTGTGTGCGTCCGACCGCATCTATAGCCACAAGCAAACCTCCGAGGCAAAACCCAACGCCCGGCGCAAAGGAGCCTGCAAGAGAGAGACCCGAAAGGAAAGGAGCAGAAGAGACGCCAATAACGGGGGCGCTCCTCCCGCGCGCCGGACGCTGAGCGGAGCAGCGCCGCCGATTCATCAAAAGTCCGCGCCTCTCGCGAGCAGATCCGCTCATCCGGAATCCGGCGCCTCGCGTCTCGGATCGGATAGAGAAGGCAGCATAATTCGCTTGCTAATTCATCCGTGACGACTGAGTTTCGGGAGATGATGGGGACGGGGGTAGGGGGTTGGTGGGGAGGCTGGGAGGGGGGCTGGTTGGTGGGAGAAAGAGGAGGAGAGAGGGCAAAGGAGAAGAGGGAGGGAGGAAGGAAGGACTAGGTAAAGATGGTGAAACAGATATATATAGAGAGAGGAGGATGAAGAAAGAAAAGGGGAAAGAAGGTGGAGAGGGAAAGAAAGGAACTACGGATAAAAGAAGGTATATGAAAAGGGAAAAAGGACGAGGAAGGAAGGAGGGAAAGAGAGCCACATAATCAGGGAGTTACGAGCTAATGCGACTCCTTGATGGAATG
>BOPN01004244.1:94953-99953 GCA_017312705.2 Penaeus japonicus | reverse complement strand
CTCTAATCAACCTCTCATTTCCCTCTCTCTCTCCTTCTCCCTCTTTTTCTCCCTCTCTCTCTCCTACTCTCTCTTTCTCTCCTCTCTCTCTCTCTCTCTCTCTCTCTCTCTCTCTCTCTCTCTCTCTCTCTCTCTCTCTCTCTCTCTCTCTCTACTTCAGCACTTTGTGATATATATCCTTCTCTAGATAAACTTGTCAAATAAGATAAACCATCTCCCGATTTAGCTTGTTAATGATAATATCCATGTTGATATCAATGTGACAATCTAAAATGAATATGGTCTTGTCATCATTATGATTTATATGAATATGATTATCATTACGTTCATTATTACAATTGTCATTAATATTCCCATTCGTGATATCATTACCATAATTAAATGCGTTAGTGCAGTGACTTATTTTACCCAATGATTTACAATTGACAAGACCAGAGAGGAATGAAGAAGCCTGGGAGATGGTGCTGCTGTCAAGTCGAGCACCCTTCACATATTCTCAGAACGCGTGGGAATGACTTGACGACTCCTTCTTCATATTCTGAGAGTCTTATACATCTAAGCTGTAAACATGGTGATTTATCGACTCAGCATTCTAGGGATGGATAGGTAATTGACTTTTGGTCTAGTGTAAGATGGAATTCAACGGGTTTTTTTTATTGGTAGGGGGGTGGAAGAGAGGGTGAAGGGAAATGAGTGTCCATTTGAAGAGAGAAAGAGAGAGAGAGAGAGAGAGAGAGAGATTCAACTATACTTTTCTATGCTGGAAAAGTTTTTGGTGAGAATAAGAGAAATTGGAGAAAATTAAACGGTGTTGAAAGTATTGGATGTCTTCTCCTTTCTCTTCTTTTTCTTCTCTTGTCCCCGCCTTTTGCTTCTCATTCTCCTCCTCATCTTTTTCATTCTCCTACTCCTTGCAACATGCCATCCTTCCCACCCCACCCCCCCAAAACACCCACACATTTATCAGTGTCTCTGCTCTTCTTCCTCTTCCTACCTCCTAATATTTCTTCCTCATTCCTCCTCTTTCTCTCCTCCCTTCTCTCTTTTTCCCTTCTCCTCCTCTCCCTGCTTCGCAATTTCCCCTCCTCGCCCCTTCCTTTTTTCTTCTTCCTTCTCCCCATTTTCCACCTCCTTTCTTTCCTCCTTCCAAATTCTTTCTCCTCACACCTTTCTCTTAATCCTTCCTCCCATTTTCCTCCTCTTCCCACCTCCTCTCCCTTCTTCCTTCACTCCTCGAGAGCCCCCCCCCAGCCCTTACCACACACCCTCAATCGGCCAACAACCTGAGCAATATTTACCCGACAATGCAACCAATATGATCAACTCCATGTCAACGGCATTGCAAATACACACGAGGGAGAAGAGGTGGTGAAGGAGAAGGGGGAAGGAGGAGGAGATGAGGAGAAGAAGAATGAAAGAGTATGGGGAGAAGAAGAAAGAAGGAGGATAAGATGATGGGACGCTAACAATGATAATAAAGACTGGAGGAAAGAGAAAAAACGAAAACAGATCATAGAAAGAGAACCGAAATTAGAAAAAAAGGACAACAAGGAAGAAGTAAAAGTAAAAGGAAGAGAATGAGAATGACAAGCAAAATAGATAAAGAAGCAAAAAGATGTAGTAGAAAAGAAGAAAAAGATGGTAATAAGACAAAAAATAATGCTGATAATGGCGAAAAAAAAACATAATTACAAAAAAGAAATATAAGAAGGAGGAGAAGTAGGAGGAGGAAGAGGAACAGGAGGAGGAGTAAGAGCGGGAGGAGGAGGAAGAAGACGCCGACCAATGGGATTAGCTGCACTTCCCCGGCAACGCAAATACGGCAGCGATATTTCATCCATTTCACTTGGAGCTCCACTTGTCAACATCACCGCGTGTCAACACTTCCCTTCGTGACCTTTGCTGTTCGTCTGTTTGACTCGTCGGTCGTGTGATTTTCTTTTTCTTCCTTCTCGCATTCTTGCATGCTCCTCTTTCCTTTCTCCGCTCTCGTTTATATTTTTTGGCTTTCATTTCTTTTTTTTTCTTTCTTTCTCTCTTATCGATAGGAAAATTGCTGGCGACTTTTCCGACCCTTCTGTGGACCTGACTTGACCTAGTTTTCGGAGTTTTGCTTTCAATGGGTATGTGTGACTGTTATCCCTGAGATTATCGTTATATTCTTAACTTCGGGCTTTTTTAACGTTACATTTTTACGTGATAAAACTTGGTAAATAATTTTTCTTGATGTTGGTTTCTTTCACGTTTTATCTTCTCGGTGGGTGGGTGGGGTGGGGGGGGGGATTCAAAGTATGTGATTTTGACATATTCATGCCTTTTCCGAAATCGCTAAAGATTTTTTGATGTGAGTTTCAGAGATTTCTTGGCATATAACTTTCTTGTTAACTTGTTCCATTGACTTCCCGTTCTTTATGCTTCCTACATCATAACAACTTTTCTGATCTTTTGATCGGAACTTAATTTCAAACTTATCAACAAAAAATGGTTTGATTCTTTTCCCTAGTTACCATCAGCAGACCGTACAAATTGGCGTAATCTTTGTACTCTCTCGTGTATGAATGGCAGAATTCGAAATTTCCAGAAGAAGGAGACGTTCCCCGAGTTTTCTTTTCATTTTGCGGGATCATTTATTCAAAAAAGAAAAAAAAATCACGGAAAGTTCCCCAACACTTGGAATGGGTACGATTTCAACTTTCCGCTCTTTCGTTCACTTTTGCTTATTCGCCTTATTCTCTTTCGCTCTTTCTCTCTCTCTCTTTCTCTCTCTCTCTCTCTCTCTCTCTCTCTCTCTCTCTCTCTCTATATATATATATATATATATATATATATATATATATATGTATGTATGTATGTATGTATGTGCGTGTCTGTGTGTGTGTGATAATAACAACAATAATGAGTTTACTGAGTAAAGCGGTTGTTACATTATTAAGATTGTCTAATGCAGTACGGACACATAGACCCTCGAATACTGTCCAGAGCTCTATTCTGTATTTTTTTTTTTTATTATTATTATTATCATGGTTTCAGTGTGTGATTGGCGAATGCCATGGTGGGGCTCTGTATTCACAGGTAGGTCTTATGAACGTCGTACATCTGCGGAGTAGATCTTCCGAGAAGGATTCAAACGATTTGAAAAATTTTCTTCCGCACTTTGAAATGATTTTCTTGATGAAGAACTATTTCAGGTTTTCACTGACTACTAATCCTAACAAACGTACTTCAGAAACGTGATCTAAGGGTCGTTGTTTATTGTCAGGGATTCTTCGCAGCCGGGTGATTGATTAAATTTGAATTCTGAGGGAATTCTGTAACAGGTGGTGCCTTGCCCTGGTTTATGTGCAAATGCTAGTGTCACGTGACCACGTATTTGTATTTCTTAACATTTGGGATATTATCAGTATCAGATATAATAATGGGCCGAGAACCGTTCCTTGAGGGACGCCGCACTTCTTGAGAAGTCTGGTTGTTTGCTCGTGCAATGTTGTTGTATTTGCTCGGGAGAATGTATATACATATATATGTATATATATATATATATATATATATATATATATATATGTATATATATATATATATATATATATATATATATATATATATATATATATATGTTATATATATATATCTGTGTGTGTGTGTGTGCATATATATATATATATATATATATATATATATATATATATATATATATATATATATATATATATATATATATATATGTGTGTGTGTGTGTGTGTGTATACATATGTGTGTTTGTGTGTATTATATTTTTATACACACACATACACACACACACACACACACACACACACACACACACACACACACACACACACACACACACATATATATATATATATATATATATATATATATATATAAAGAGAGATAGAGAGAGAATTACAGTTGAGTCACCTTCAGCTGACCCAGCTTCACCTCATTAGGTTAGGTCTCCCTGGACTGTTCATCATTCGTTAACCTCATCCATGCAAGAACTTCCACCTGGTTGAAACATTCCCTAATTTGCTAACAACAACTGCTCCTGTTGGTTAAACCTACAATAGTACTCTTTGCTTTGCTTTGACGTTATTTGTGTGCATATATATGTATATATATGTATATATATATATATATATATATATATATATATATATATATATATATATATATATATACATATGTGTGTGTATACATATATATGTATACATATACATTTATCTATACATACATATATATATATGTATATATATATATATATATATATATATATATATATATATATATATATATATATATATATATATATATATATATATATATATATACATGTGTGTATATATACACATATGTGTAGATGTATGTTTGTATATATATATATATATATATATATATATATAAATGTATTTACGTACATATATAGATAGATAGATAGATAGAGATATATACATAGCCGTGTTGACAGGCGACAATTATTGATGGAGCAGCGCAAGACCCGCGTCATCTTTTTCTTGCCATTTTCCATCGTTAAAATATTGAAAACAATACATTCCAGAGAACTGCAATATCCTGAAAGCGATTTATAAAAATATATTGCCTACTCTTGCCACACTCACCGACGGCCATAAGTCATATGTCTCGCAACGTCACGGACAGACGAGAGGGGGGGGGGGATGGAGAAAGAGAGAGAGAGAGGTGGGGAGAGAGAAATAGAGGGGGGGAGAGAGAAATAGAGGAGGGGGGGAGAAAGAGGAATACTAGCCCTCAACCTCTTTCCATTTAATTCTCTCACTCTCTCTCTTTCCTCCTCTTCCCTTCTTCCTCCTCCCCTCCACTCCGCCGCTTCCCCTCTCCCCTTCTCTCCATCTCCCCCTCCCCCTTCTCCCACTACTTCCCTTTCCCCTTCTACCTCTCTCCTTCCCCCCCTCTCCCTCTCTCTCCCAATTCCCTAACTTCCTCTCCCCACTTCCTCCCCTCCCCCATTCTCCATCTCCCCCCCT
>BOPN01004244.1:22500-33243 GCA_017312705.2 Penaeus japonicus | reverse complement strand
CTTGTGTCCTCCTTCCTTCCTGTTCTTTACAAAAGAAAAAAAAATCCTTCAACTGCGCCAGGAAAAAATCGGATTTCCTCATTAAAACTAACAGAGCTCGGAGTTAGATAAACATTACACGCCGCAGTCCCTCATCCTCTCCCGCTTCCGTCTCGGGCTCTCTCAAAACCCCTGGATTTTTATTCAAATCTCCTACACGTACATGTGTTCTTTCATGCTGGCATACGTACATATGCACTCAGTGATGCATTTATGCGCTGAGGTATCCATATTCTTAAGATTACACATATATATGTATACGTTCGCCCTTGTGCTTTGAAACACTGACTTAAAAACACCTTGCACGTGCGTATGCATAGATCTACACACATGCAAACACACACACACACTCACACACACAAACACACATATACGTACACATATACAGACGCACACACACACATCCACGTCTCCCCCTCCACTTAACCCCCGTCCCCTCCAGCTCCACACATATTTTCTCCCTTAACGGCTGGAAATAGAGAATTCTTTGGCTTTATGGTAATGCATGCAAATGAGGACTCGGTGCATGGGATCTCTTGTGGTGATTTCGGTGCTCTGGGATTCACTCAGATGTACAGGGTGTTCAGGCATCAAGCTGAGGGGGAGGGGGGATTGTACACGCGTGGAGGACGGCCGTGTACGCAATCGAGCAGGTGTGAAAAATGGAATTCCACAGGTTGGAATGGCGGGACTGCGCGAGGATGGAAAGTGGAACTGCAGAGGTTACGATGGCGGAATTGTACAAAAGGGGTGAATATGACTGCACAGATGTGGAGGGAGGAACTGTACAGGGATTGTACAGGTGTGGGAGACGGGATTGTCCATTAATGGGACTGTGTCCAGGAGGTGGTACAAGGCACGAAGGTCTGAGATAGAGCGTGTATATGCGCAGGTATGAAGAGTGGGACAGCTGAAGGGTTTGGCAGACGTGTTCATACCATCGTGATCAGGGATCAAACGACACTGAACGGTGTAGATGTTCTAGATGGGAATGTTCGGGAATAATGGATGCGATATATGATTTTAGAATTATAACAGTAAATAGAGGTATTATCAACATCAAGTCAAAATAATCAGTTGACTTGGGCATACAAATATAGAATAGAAAAATAGAAAAAGAAAAAGCTATATACAATTTTATGAGAAATACCACACAAGGAGAACTGACAAGAATGGGAGATATAAACGAGATTTCCCTCTTGTAAGATTATACAGATTCAGAACTCAGGAAAAAGGACTAGACACATATATCATATAAAAAAAACGAATGTTGTTGAAAATGAATCGCAAAAAAAGATGAAAGGAAAAAGAAATATATAAAGCACGATATATACATGATAAATAAAATGATACATAAATAAAAGAAAAGAAGAGACTAACAGGGAAAGAGACAGAGAAAGAGAGAAAGGAGGTGGGGGAGGGAACCTCATAGTTTCATCATATGTTGTTTTTGTTGTTGTATTTCAGAATTCACTGGTTCCAAAAAGGGAAAAGAAGACGTTCTCCTTCTCCTTTCCCTTACCTTTCTTTCTCTCCCTCCCTCCCTTCTTCCTCTCCTTCCATTCCCCTCCTCATCTCCATCTTCCTATCTCATTTCGCTTCCCTTTCGCTCATCTTCTCTCTCTTCCCACTCCACTCTCTTTCCTCTCCTCCTTCTCCTCTCTCTTTCCTCTCCTCTCTCTTCACTCTCCTCTCTCTTCCCTCTCCTTTCTTCTCCCTCTCCTCTCTCTTCCTTCTATTCTCTCCTCCGTCTCCTCTCTCTCCCCTCTTCTCTCTCTTCCCTCTCCTCTCTCCTCCCTCTGTTCTTTCTTCCCTCTCCTTTCTCTTCCCTCTATTCTCTCCTCCCTTTCCTCTCTCTTCCCTCTCTTCTCTCCTGCCTCTCCTCTCTCTTCCCTCTCCTCTCTCCTCCCTCTCCTCTCTCTTCCCTCTCCTCTCTCTTCCCTCTCCTCTCTCTTCCCTCTCCTCTCTCTTCCCTCTCCTCTCTCTTCCCTCTACTCTCTCTTCCCTCTCCTCTCTCCTACGTCCTTTCTCTCCTCCCTCTCCTCTCTCCTCCTTCTCCTCTCTCTTCTGTGTCTCCTCCCTCTCCTGTCTCTTTTGTCTCTCCTACCTCTCCTGCATATTCTGTCTCTCCTTCCTCTCCTGTCTCTCCATCTTCCCTCACATCTCCCCATCTTCCCTCTCCCCCTTTTCTCCTCTTTTCCTCCTCCTTCCCCTCATGTCTATCCTTCCTCCCCTTCTCCCCTCCTTCCCTCTTCCCCATTTTTCCTCTTTGTCCTCCTTTCTCCCCTCCTACCCTCTCCCCTTTTTCTCTTCCTCCTTCCCTATCTCTCCATCCTTCCTCCCCTCTGCCGTTTTCTCCTCCTTCCCTCTCCCCCTTTTCTCCTGCACCTTCCCCTCTAATCCATCCACCCTCACCTCTCCCCCTCTCTCTTCTCCCTCCCTCACCTCTCCCCGTCCTTCCCCTCCTTCCTTCACCTCTCCCCCTCCCTCCCTTCCTCCCTCCATCCCCTCCCCCCTAACCTCTCCCCGTCCCTCCCCTCTCTCCCTCACTTCTCCCCTCCCTCCCTCCCTCCGTCCCTCACCTCTCCTCCTCCCTCACTCCCTCCCTCACCTCTCCCCTTCCCTCCCCTCCCCGATAACCTCTCCCCCTTACTTCTCCGCGTCCCTTCCCTTCCTCCCTCACCTCTCCCCCTCCCTCCCTCTCTCACCTCTCCCCCTTCCTTCCTTCTCCTTACCTCTCCCCATCCCTCCCCCACCACTTCTCCCCGTCCCTCCCTCCCTGCCTCCTTCCTCTCCTCTGTCCCCTCCCCTCCCTCCCTCCCTCACCCTCCTCCTCCCTCCCCCCTCCTCCCTCATCTCTCTCCTGTGCCTCTCCTCCCTCCCTCCCTCTCTCCTCCCCCTCTCTCCCCCCCTTCATCTCTCCCCCTTCCTCCCCTCTCCCCCTCCCTTCTCTCCCTCCCTCACTATCCCCCCTCCCCCCCCCCCTCCCCCCCCTCTCCCTCTCCCTCTCTCCCTCCCCCTCTCTCTCTCTCTCTCTCTCTCTCTCCCTCCCCCTCCCTCTCTCCTCCTCCTCCTCCTCCTCCTTTCTCCCTTCCTCCCATACCCCTAATACCCTCCTCCATCCACCATCACCTCTCCCCCTCCCTCCCCTCCCTCCCTCCCTCAGCTCTCCCTCCTTTCTCCCCGTCCCTCCCCTCCCCCTCTCCCTAGCCGGGCTCCCCGGACGAGCGCATTAGCAAAGGCTCCGTACAACTGGAAGTGGCAACTCCGACTCCACGCAGCTGAAACGGTGGGAATTCGGAGCACGATTTTTGTTCAATTTTGTTCCAGCTCTTAGGAAATTGTTTCTCATTATCCGTCTGCGAAGGAGAGGAGGAGAGGGTGGGGAGGGGCAGGGGGGGAGGAAGAAGGGTAGGGGTTGGGCAAGAGTGGGTTAATGGTAGAGAGGAGTAGGAGGAAGAGGGTAAGAGGGGTAGAAGGGCGCTCGGGGAGGGTTGGAGGAGTTGGGGGAGGAGGGGGGCAGATAATTTAAGCTGGAAAAGACTTTTAAGCCATGTTGGGCGCTTACCCTTCCAACCTCTATTTGCCCCGCTTATCCACACGGGCGTAAGCATATGTGCTCACACAAATATGCGTGCGCATATACACATAGGAGCATAAATGCACACACACACACACACATACTCACACACACATACTAACCCCTGTCTCACGAATCTCGGGAGAGTTTCAGGCAAGTAAAGAAAAAGAAGAGAAAAAGGGCAACTCAAAAAAAGAAAGGGAAAAAAAGTCACAAAGCTTTCATTCCATTGGCGATATATGCACTTTTTGAGGTTGTAACATGTTTTGGCCATTAGCTCTCTCCCTCGCCCGGCCTTTTTCGGTTCTGCGGAATGAACAGAAAGATAAAAAAAAAACAAGTCAAGATGCAGAAGTAAACAAAAGTCTGCCGAATCACGCTTGATTGTAATGATCTTCTGTCGTAGTTGTGTTTCAAGGCGGAAGATTAATGTTGATAGATTATTAACGTTTGTCACTATCAAAAAAATATTAACGTTTCTTTTTTATCAACAGACAGCTAATTAATATTCGTTGATATCAAATGCTTATTATTATGTATGGAGTAATGCCCTTGGGATTTGCAGCATCCGATCACCGTCGTTGCAATAATAAATTATGAGATACATTTTGGGATGCCGTTTAGGCATCCTGTTTGTTTTCCTTTCCCTTAGTTTGGTACTTATGTATGTACTGTGTGTGTGTGTGTGTGTGTGTAAGTAAATGTAGTGCGTACAGTATATGCAGCCGCATGATATGTATATTATTTCTATCCTTCACTGCAGTGCCCCCCCCCCCTATCGCATCCCCCACCCCCGCCCCACTCCCTTATCTCTTCGCATGCAAAATTCCCTTATCTCCTCACTCTCTCTCTCTCTCTCTCTTCCCTCTTCAGTGACCAACCCCGTCCTGCGCCTCTGGTTATCGGCTTTGCTGTGATCCTCTTTTATCCTCCCTCCTCTGTTTCCTTATTATCCGGTGCCTGGATTTACTTGCCTGGTGGAACACGTGACGGACTGTTTTCTTCTTTTCCGCTTCTAATGCATTTGTTTGAACCTATTTACGTATTCACTCATTTGCTTGTGAGTTAATTTTGCATGTTGTCAGTTTGTTTACAAGGCTATAATGTCCATAATTTGCTTACTCATGGATTTGGTTGTTTACACTAATTTATTGGGCTATAGGCTTCCAGGGTGTTTTTGCCTACGCGTGTAGATCATCATTTTTAGTTTACATCTATTTTCTACCTTTACGGTTGTCCATATGTGTCTGTGTGTGTTTATCTGTCTCTTCATCTATCTAGAGAGTCCAAACGGATTCCCTTCCCTTCACGGGCCCACACTGTCACCTCTATCCAGATGCACAACACATACAATTAGGTCGAAGAGTAACCGGGAAGTGGCGACCGAAATGAATCTCTTTCCCTTCCGGGCCCACGCTTTCACCCATAATCACCTCTGCGACACCACGACAAAAACAGGATCCATGGCTTCGTTCTTATCTCTGCTTTCTCTCTCTCTCTCTCTCTCTCTCTCTCTCTCTCTCTCTCTCTCTCTCTCTCTCTCTCATTTTTCTCCTTCCACCCATCACTCACCCTCCTTGTTCCCCCGCCTCCCCCTCCCCCCTCCCCCTCCCCCTCCCCCTCCCACCCACCTCCCCCACCCAAGGCAGAGTGAATTAGCATATCAAGACATGCTTTTAAGTGAGCGTGTAAAGCCTAAGGTTCAACTACCCCCCCCTACCCCCACCCCCACACTTATTCATCTTGCTTTCGACGCCCTTAGTGGTTCTGTGTCGTCTCCCCCATGTCTTTCTCCCTCTTTTTTTCTTCTTCTTCTTCTCTTCTTCCATTTTTTATCTATTTTTCTCCTTGTTTTTTATTTTCGTTTGCTACTTTCATTTCCGCCTTTTTTATCCTTCTCCTTCTTATTCTTCATATTTTTCTATTTCTTTCTCTTTTTTATTGTCTTTCTTCCTTTGGTTCCTCTTCTTTTTCACACTTCTTTTCCTTTTTTCTTTTTATTCTTCCTCTTCCTCTTCATTTACCCGAATAATTAAAACGGAATGAATAAACAAAAACACAAAAATATAGAAACACAATTAAAGTAAGAATATCTCTCTTTTTCACTCTGTCTCACTTCGTCTCTCTCTCTATATAAATTATTCTCTCTCTCTCTCTCTCTCTCTCTCTCTCTCTCTCTCTCTCTCTCTCTCTCTCTCTCTCTCTCTCTCTCTCTCTCTCTCTCTCTCTCTCTCTCTCTCTCTCTGTCTCTCTCTCTCTCACTCTGTCTCACTTCGTCTCTCTCTCTCTCTCTCTCTCTCTCTCTCTCTCTCTCTCTCTCTCTCTCTCTCTCTCTCTCTCTCTCTCTCTCTCTCTCTCTCTCTTTCTTTACCTGTATCTATTAATCTCCCTTCCCGTTTCCTCTTTCCGCTCCCTTATCTACTTCAATCCCACTCCCTCCCTTCTCCTCCTCCCTTCCACTTCCGTCCATCTCTTTCTCTCTCTCTATCTCTCCTTCCCATTTCCTATCCTTCCTCCCCCCCCCCCCGTTCCACTCTTATCCCACCCCCTCCTTCCCCCTCCCCCCTCTACTCCCATCCCACTCCCTCCCTTCCCCTTCTTTCCTCCCACTCCCCCCTCCATTCCCTCCCTCCTCCTTCTCTCCTCCCATCCCCTCCCTCCCTCCTTCCCTCCCCCTTCCCTCTTCCCACACCCATCCCACTCCTTCCCTCCCCCTTCCTTCCTCCTACTCCCCTTTCCACTCCCATCCCACTCCCTCCCTCCCCCTTCCATCCTCCCACCCTCCCCTCCACTTCCATCCCACTCCCTCCCTCCCCCTTCCCTCCTCCACTCCCTCCCTCCCCCTTCCCTCCTCCCACTCTACTCTCCCCCTTCCCTCCCCCCCCCCTCCACTTCCATCCCACTCCTACCCTCCCCCTTCCCTCCTCCTACTTCCTCCCTCCCCCTCCCTCCTCCCACTCCCCCTCCACTTCCATCCCACTCCTTCCCTCCCCCTTCCCTCCTCCCACCCCTCCCTACCTCCTCTCACTCCCTCCTCCCATTCCCATCCCCATTCCCTCCTCCCATTCCCCCACCACTCCCATCCCACTCCCTTCCCCCTTCCCTCCCTCCCTCCCTCCCTCCCCCTTCTCGCCCCCTCCCGCCGGCCGTCCTCCCCGAGCCCCTCCTGGTCGGCGGCGGAATCCCCCCCCCCCCCTGCCACATCCGACCGCATAAGAGGCAATCAAACACCTTTCACCGGTTCATCAGCGACGCTCTTTGTGCCGAGGACGATGAATTCTCCTCGCCTTATTTCACGTGGACTTGTCTTATTTTTTTATCTTATTTTTTGTAGGTATCGTTTTTTTTTAATGATATTTCCCTCTTCGTTTCTTTTCATCTTTTATTTTCTCTTTTCATGGGATTTTCAGAATATTTTTTTTCCTTATCCTTATTTTTTTATTTTTTTTTTTTTCTTCTTTGTGCTAACTTTTTCGGTTCCATATTTCACATCAAGTTCTTCCTTTTTTTCCTTTGTCCTCTTCCTCGGCATCCTTTTTTCTTTCTTTTTTTTTCTCTTTTTCTTTTTTTCTTTTTCTTTTTTTTTGGGGGGGGTTATCTTATCATTTCACATGGACCATTTCTTTTCTTATGTCTTTTCCTTTGAAATTTTCCTTCGCATAAGATTCAGACTTTTTTTTCTTCTTTTTCTTCTTTTTTTTCCCCCTCGATTATTCTTTCTCTTGCATTGTCTATTTTTCCCTTACCTTCTATTCTTAGTTTTCTTTTCTTCTGCTTTTCCTTTCTTCTTTGTATTTTCCCTCTTTTTCTTCCCCTACCTCTTCCTTTTCTCTCGCCTTCGTTTCTTCCTTTTCCTCTTCTTTATTTGTCTGCTTCTCTCCTCTTCTCTTCCCCCTCTTTCCCTCATCTTTTTCTTCCTTGTTATTTAGAACTTTCCTTTTTTATCCCCTTCCCTTTCCTTTCCTGCTCCTCCCCCCACACCCAGTTCTCCTTATCTCCTCTTCCTCCTTCCCTCCTCCTCTTCTCCCTCCGTCTCCTCACATTTCGTCCTCTTTCACTGTATCCCTTTCCTTCCCTTCCTCCTCTTCTCCTTCTCCTTCCTTTCCACTTTCCTCTTCCTCCACTTTTATTTATTCCCTCCTCCCCCCCCCCCTTCCCCTTCCTCTTCCTCCTTCTTCTTCCTCTTCCTTCTTCTTCTATTCCTAAACCAGAAAAAATCGAAAATGCCAAGGAATTCTGTTCAAATTTTAAAGACGCTTTGGGTTAAAAAAAAAAACTATTGTTATATATATATATATATATATATATATATATATATATATATATAGATATATATATATATATATATATATATATATATATATATATATATATAGATAGATAGATAGATAGATAGATAGATAGATAGATAGATATAGATATAGATATAGATATATAGATACATATATATATATATAATTTTTTTTTCTTTTTTTTTTTTTTTTTTTTTCTTTTTTCTGGAAATTATCCAAAATTCTTATTTTTCGAAAAAAAATATCTCCGCTGTTTTTTTTTCTTCTTCTTCTTTTTCTTCTTCTTCTTCTTCTTCTTCTTCTTCTTCTTCTTCTTCTTCTTCTTCTTCTTCTTCTTCTTCTTCTTCTTCTTTTTCCTCTTCCTCCTCCTCCTACTTTTTCTCCTCCTCCTCCTTTTCCTACTTCTCTGTTCCTCCCTCACACTCACACACACACATACACATACACAAACACACACAGGTACACATCATAACAAGACAGCGAAGAAAACAACAGGAAAACAACCGAAGGCCTTTTCGCTATATTGCTCCCTCGGGGCACGAAGCGAACACACAGGGCAGAAAGGCCTTCAGCTTATCTGTGTATTCCCCTGTTTTCCCTTTATTGATTTATTTACAAATTGTTTTGCATGAATCATACACACACACACACACATACACACACACACACACACACACACGCACGCACACTAGCATAAAAAAAACACTTACACACACACAAACACATAAACACATGTACACACCGTCATATATACCTATACAATTACACAATATTTAGAGAGAGAAAGAAATGTTGCAGATGATTGCAACGGAAGCAGCAATCATCAGAATGATTTCAGAGGAATTATTTACGAGTGAGTGCGAGAGACAAAGACAGAGAAAGAGAGCGCGATCGATAGAGAGAGATAGATAGAGAGAGAGAGAGAGAGAGAGAGAGAGAGAGAGAGAGAGAGAGAGAGAGAGAGAGAGAGAGAAGGAGAAAGAGAGAGAGGGAGAAAGAGAGAAAGAGAGAGAGAGAAAGAAAGAGAGAGAGGGATACAAACACAAACACAGAAAACACATTTATCACTCCCATATAGACCCGCAGACACCTACATTATCATATATCGATAATGATTACAAGAATAATATAAAACTGCAATAAATATCATTTCTACAAGTACGACACTATTCACGAGTATAATTCATTAGAAAATCAATTTTCAATATCAGTTAAAAATCAATTCTCGAACAAATTTCTTTTATCTCTCTCTCTCTCTAAAAAAAAAAAAAAAATCCGTGGCATTCTATAAAAGAGGAATTACACGAAAATGGTGAAACATCACATTACGAAATTTTTTTGTCAAACATCTAGCCTCGATCTAGCTACTAGCTGTTGTTATGACGTGTTATATGTTTTGTGAAAGGTACTGGGCACGATTATCAAGTCAGAAGCAGAGGCTTAGTTGCTCGTGTCTAATGAGTCAGTGTTTTGGGCCGATCCCGTTTTCATTAAGAAATATACATGTACCTCGGGCAAAATGGAACCTTCAAAACTCACCAGACGAGAGCGCGTGTGGGTATTCAAATATATGCATAGACTGATGATTCGGCAGAAAATAAATATCAAATGCACGCATGGCTTTTGGACCTTATCTTACACACCCAGAGCTATTTTCAACAGGTTTGCACCATTTTCGGTCATGTCAACTCCACTGTCATATCAGGCGCGAAGTGCAGGTATACATAGTAACATTCCCATAAACAAACTAAACACAAGAAACATTTAGTGAGTCTGGTTGATACATATCATATCTTGATACTTTCAGAGGTTAAAGACATTGAAACTTTCTTCCGAGTAAAATATATATCATGTATTGTACATTCACTGATTGTTTTTATTCCAAAAGTAAAACACAAAGAAAATAGATCAAAGGATTTTATTTTCAGCTCACGAAAAGAAATTTTCCCTTTTCTTCTCTCAGTGTAACATTTTCTCCGTGCTTGTATTGCTCGCATTCTTGCATATTTTCTGAATTCGTGTCTGTCCTATGTTTACCTTGTCGTTGTATTGTTGTTTTATATATCTACTAATATTGACATCCTTTTACCTATTATCTTATTTCGCGCTCATTTATAAGTAAATTATGTATCGTCTTACTGTAAGGTTCTGAACACGTTTTTTCCGTCTTGCTTTTGAGCAAATTACTGATTTAATCTAAACCTAAATCTCTCCCGTTTTAATCCTCTACCGATCCCTATCTGAAATTATCACAAGTGTTTCCATGCTGAAGCCTATAATATTCAATTTGTAGTTAATACTTCCTTCCTACTAAGCATTTCTCCATCACTAGTCTTTCTTTCTCTTGTACCGATTTTGCCTT
The DNA here is from genome assembly GCA_017312705.2 of Penaeus japonicus. Classification (NCBI taxonomy): domain Eukaryota; kingdom Metazoa; phylum Arthropoda; class Malacostraca; order Decapoda; family Penaeidae; genus Penaeus; species Penaeus japonicus. The sequence continues at coordinate 22,970 of BOPN01004244.1, read as the reverse complement.
CGCAGACTTCTTTTTTACCTTATTCATTTAGGGTCAAGTGTTAATTCTTTTTCATCTGCTCATCATAGTTTTACTCCCTTAATTTCCCTTCAAAACTCCTAGCTGTTCAGTCTACTGCCATCTCCTTATCAGTTTATTTTGAAGATGCTTATTCTCTTTGTACATTTTTCCCTTCCACTTATTGATTCTCCGCCTGCCTGCTGACTTTGACTACCTGCTTTCTTATCCTTTTCTCGTGGAGTAAAAAAAAAGATCCTCCATTGCTTTCACTCAAACTCTTGAATAAAAGGGAAGAGGCAGACTATGCTTCCAGGGGCTGCCAGTCTACTTGATCACCCTCTTTGCCTGGGTGTCTGTTTACCTGTCTGCCCATCAATCACAGCTCCGACTCTCCCTCTCTTTTTCACTCATTTACTCTCTCTGTCTTTCTCCTCTTCTTCAAATTCTTCTTCAAATTCTTCTCTCTCCCT
>BOPN01004244.1:10000-15000 GCA_017312705.2 Penaeus japonicus | reverse complement strand
TTCCCACAAACCGACTACTTACACCGCATCGATTAATCCTGCCACACAATTTATCACCCTGCCCATAGGCCTACTATTTCTCCCGACCTAGAAATGGACTAGAGAATTCCTTCTATTGAGTCACTGGGCTGAAAAGCTCCTCTCGTCGATTCTTCGTTAATGGGAAAGGATTGCTAATGATAATGAGGATGATGATAATGAGGACACGGATTGATGATGGTGACACTGATGATGATGATGATGACGGGAGGATGATGATGATGAGTTAATGTTGATGATATTAAAGATGCTATAGATGATAATGGTGCTAATGGCATTAAAAAAAAAAAAAAAAAAAAAAAAAAAAAAAAAAAAAAAAAAAAAAAAAAAAAAAAAATGATAAACTAAAAAAAAAGATAAATAGGATCAGATACTTAATCCATGCCCATTAATCAATACCTGTTAGAATTCAGTTTCACCCCCCCCCCCCTCCCGTCCTTCACTCACTCTCTGGTCCCCCCCCCCCTCCCGTCCTTCACTCACTCTCTGCCTCCCCCCTCCCCTCCCCTCACTCTCCTTCCCGTCTTCCTACCTCCTTCCCCCCCCCTCCCCCTCGACTTATTCTCCTCTCTGTTCCCCAGTGTCTACCCCTCCCCTCCCCTTACTTCGCCTTTCTCTGTCCCCTCCTTCACCCCTCCGATACCCCGCCATAGATGCCCCGCGAGACTTATGGAAATCGCTCTATTACCATAACTTCTTCAACAGACTCCCATAAAGGTGCTTAGCCTTGTCTCCCTCTTATTTCTTTTTTCACTCTGTTCTTTTTCTTTTCATTGTTTTTCCTTCTCTCTCCTTCCCTCTTCCTCCCTCTTTCCCTCACGCCTTCTCACTCCCTGCCTCTCCATCCCCCTTTCTCCTTCTCTCATTCCCTCCTTCTCCATCTCTTTCTATCACTCCTCCCTCTCTCTTCCCCTCTCTCTCTCTCACTTTCTTTGTCTAAGAAGGAGAGGGGAGAGGGGGGAGAAGATACAAAAGAGAAAAGAGAAGAGCAGAAGAAAAGGAACAAAATGGAAAAGAGAAGGAGAAAAAGAAATTCCGAAAGAAACATTGGATGAAATAAAAGAGAGAAGAGAAAGAAAGTGTTTGAGATAATAGTGCTGTGATCTATTTACTCGCCTCCTTATATGAAAACAACAACGATAAAAGTACTAAGAAATGTAGAAGGAGAATGGAACAGAGAGAGGAGAAAGAGAGAGATGAGATATAAGAGAGATAGAAAGAGAGAGAGAGAGAGAGAGAGAGAGAGAGAGAGAGAGAGAGAGAGAGAGAGAGAGAGAGAGAGAGAGAGAGAGAGAGATGAGAATGAGAAAGCAAAGCAAAAGACGCATAAATACAAAATAGAGAGAGAAAGAGAGAGAAAAGAGAATTAGAAAGCAAAGCAAAAGACGTATAGATGTAAAATATACAAAATACATACAAATCTGATTTACATAAACAGGTACTTTTAGCCGGAAAATGGAGAGCCAGCTCCGTTGTCTCACCTCAGGTTATCATGTTAATATCCTTGACATTCCCACAGGATTCCAAGCCCCCCCCCCCCAACCCCCTTCCAGCCCTCTCCAGGTCCCATCTTCCCCGTTCGCTTCCCGCCCCGCATCCCACTCCTTTTTTATTACCTTGGCCTTCTCCTTCGGTTCTTCCTCTCTTATCCTTCATTCCTTCTCTCCCTCTACTTTTCTCTCTTTCCTGCATTGCCTCTTCCTCCTCCTTCCTCCACCCTCATCCCCCTCTCGCCTCCCTTTTCTTCCTTCACATTGCCACCCTCAGTCCGTGTTGTCCTCCTGCCATCTCCCCTTCCCCTCGCCCCATTCACGACTTGCTTCCTCTCCCCTCGTCCCTTCTTGTTTTTCCTCCCTCGTTTCCGTTGTCCTCCCTCTCTTAAAGCTGTTATTTCCCCCTCTCCTTCACTTCCGAACTCTTCCTCCCATTTTTTCCTTGGTTCCTCTCCTATCATTTATTTTCTTTCTCTTTTTTTTATTCCTCCCTTCGTCTTCCTCCTCCCTCTTCTTCCCTTCCCCTTCCTTTTCCTTTTCCCATGCCCCTTCTTCTCGCCTCCCCTCTTCCTCCCCCTTCTACCCCTTTGTCTCTCCCTGTTCTTCCTCCTCCTCTCTTTCTCTCTTCTTCCATTTCGCATACCTCCCCACCTCCCCCTTTATTCAGTCATTTTTACCTTCCTTCCTTCTTCTCCCTTTTCAGTCTCCTTGACCCTAGTTCCTCATCCCCTCCCATTTCCCTTCCCTCTCCACCTCTTCCTGGTCTCTCTTTCCTTCCTCCTCCTCCCCTCTTTACCTCCCTCCTCCACCTTCCCTCTCATCCTCCTCCCCACTGTCCCTCCCCCCTCTCCTCCTCCCCCTTCCCTCCCTCCCTCCCTCCCAGACCTAGCCCACCGTATGCTCTGGCTCCTTACCATCACGTACGACTGTTTATGTTCCTCCGCAGCACCTTTATTTGTCGCTGTTTCGGGCTCTTCGTCGTGTCCGGGACATGTTTATAGAACCGAGAATGGTTCGGTTGCGGTTCGGGATCCCTTGTTAGGGGAGGGGGGGAGGGGAGAGGATGGAGGAAGAGATGGGAAATGGAGGGGGAGGGATGGGGAGAAGGAGGGGGGAGGGATGGAGGAATGGGAGTGGATAGGGTTGGAGGAAGGGGAGGGGAGAGGAGGGAAGAAGGGAAGGACTGGAGGAAACGGATGCTGGGAGGAACGGGGGGGGGGGGGATCTACCTATGCAGATGTACAAGCAGTTATTCTGGTTTTATGGAGAGGGATTATTGGTCTCTTTAGGAGGGGGAGGAGGGGAGGGGGGAGGGAGAGGATAAGAGATGAGAGTGGGGAGGAAGAAAATGTTGATAAGATAAGAGGAGGCAAGAGGAGAGCGAAAGGAGTGAGAGAGAGAGAGGTAAGAGGTTGCTGTCTGCTGGCCGGGGGTGTGATGGAGGACGAGAGAAATGCGAAATCATTTTAGCGATTTTCGTCAATCTATCTATTATTAGAGAAAATGCACACAATCTCATATCTTTTCCCACGTATATATGGATGAAGTTGTGAATGCAGCTGAGGGAGAATGCAAGGAATTTCACTTGATGGGAATGCCCTTGCAACATGAGTGAGGGTGAGGCGCGCTCCTTCTGCCACCTCTTATCAAGAGAGAAGTTGCACAGGGGTGATAAGGAGATGGGGGGGATGAATACAATATCCGAATGTATTTGAAGAATTGGGAGGCCCTATCATTTGCATGACATGTTCTTCCTTCTTTCATGTCAACACGAATATCAGTGTTGGATGTGAAGGTTCGTAAAGGTCTCTTTTGCATGCAGCATTCCCACTGTCTGCAAAATGCCTTGAGCTATATCCAGTGCATAGCATGGACCAGAAGATTAGAAAATATAGCATTTAAAGGAACCGAAATATCTATTTTGCATGATGTATTTCTTCTGTCCCATGCTTTACTCGAGATTTTTGTGCGAGGGAAAAACAAAAGCAAAATTGATGAGAGAAAAAGGATCGGGAATGTAACCTGCAGCAGTTTGAGAGGAGGAGGGGGGAGGGGGGAGGGGCGTGGAGTGTGACATTGATGGAAGTGGTATGTCTATGGATCGGAATTCATTGACTTTAACGGGGGAAAAAATGAGTGATACCAGGGCGCTGACTTATATGAGTGAATGCCTCTCGGTCACAGCACAGCTAAACGTGCCTTTTCCTTTCTTCATATAAAACACAAGTGTCTAACGTAAAGCGCGCGCGCGCGCGCGTGTGCGGGTGTGTGTGGTGCGCGTTCACATTTAAAGTCCTTGATAGACTGAGAAACGGATGGATAAATAAATAGACAGATAAAAAGGCAAACAGACCGACAGATAGATAGATGGATGAATAGAGATATCGATAGATGGATAGATTCACAGTTTTACAGACAGACATATAACGATATAGATGGATACATGGATAAATGGACAGACAAATAGACTAATAAATAGCAGACAGACCAATTATACACAAACCAATTAACGCTGAGAGCATAGTAGGCCGTGGTTGGAGTGCCTGCTGAGTGCCTGCCGAGTGCCTGCTGAAAGGGCCAAAGCTCATGCGAAGATGCCTCGGCAAATGCTTGTGCTTTGAAAGAGGCAAAGTTAAAAGACGAGATTCCTGTTGACCGAATACCGAGAACTTGACTGGGTGGCCTGGCTGACAAAACATATATACATATATACATATATATATATATAATATATATATATATATATATATATATATATATATATATATATATATATATACATATATATATATATATATATATATATATAATATATATATATATATATTATATATATATATATATATATATATATATATATATATATATATATATATATATATATATATATATATATATATATATATATATATATATATATATACTTACCTCTTCTCTCTTCTTTTGCATATATACATATATATATATATATATATATATATATATATATATATATATATATATATATATATATACATATACACATATATATATATATATATATATATATATATATATATATATATATATATATGTGTGTGTGTGTGTGTGTGTGTGTGTGCAAAATAGCAAGGTATCTTTAAGGTCATAATATATTGTTATTGGTTTTAGTGTTTTTGTTTGACATCATCCTTTATTTCATATCTGTGGTAATTAGAGTAATCTACACCCCTCACATATACATCCATACATACATATATATATATATATATATATATATATATATATATATATATATATATATATATATGTATATATACATATATATATATATATATATATATATATATATATATATATATATATATATATACACACACACATATATATGTGTGTGTGTGTGTGTGTGTGTGTGTGTTTCTGTGTTTGTTTGTGTTCTCTCTCTCTCTCTCTCTCTCTCTCTCTCTCTCTATATATATATATATATAT
>BOPN01004244.1:0-2500 GCA_017312705.2 Penaeus japonicus | reverse complement strand
TCCCCCCCCCCTCTCTCTCACTCTCCCTCTCCCCCCCCCTCTCTCTCAATGCTTTTATTATTCAATCCTATTATAATTGATGATAATTATTATTCTTATTGCTACCATCGCTATTGTTACTGATATTGTTGTTACTATAATTCATGTTTATTATTATTTTCATTACTGTCATCCGTATACTATCATCATTACTATGATTATATATTTTTTTCTTCGAAATATTATCATTATCATATGTCATCATTAGAAGTATCATCCTTTTTGTTATTATCATTATCATCATTATTGGTATTACTATCATTTTTATAATCATCATCATTATCACTGTTATTGTCATCATCATCACCATTATTATCATTATTATCATTATTATTAAACTGTTTTTATCATATATATTATAATCATTATCATTATCCTTTCTCTTAGTACTATTTTTGTTATTATTATTATTTTCATTATTGATATTATTATCAATAGTACCATTATTGTCTTGTCATGGTTGCTGTTGTTGTTAATACTATTATCATCATTATTATTGTCATTATCATCATCAAGATATTTAATATCATTATTACTATCATTATCTTATCATTGTTATTATCATTATCATTTTCTTTATCATTACCATTATTGCTCCTTATTATCGATATCGTCATCGTTGTTATTATCATTATTTTTATTATTATCATTATCATAGTATCATAATTATCATTATAATCCTTATTGTTACTATAATTATTGTTATTATTACTATTACTATTATCATCATTATTATTTTCATTATTATTATGTTATCACCATTGTTACTATCGTTATCATTATCGTTATCATTATTATCATCATTATTATTATCATTACCATTATTATTATCATCATTATCATTACTATCATTATTGTTATTATCATTATTACTATCATTATCATCATTGCTATTATTATTATCATCATCATTATAATTTTGTTATTATTGCCTTTTTTGCTTGTACTGTGTAAAGGTTAATCAAGGGAAATTCTAAAATATCACGATCATAAAACTTTCACTAATTATGAGTAAATCCATTCATCACTTGTTATAATTATCAATAAGTGAAACAGTAATCAAACGTGATGTTCCTGTAATGATAATTTTCGTTTTTATTTCGTATATGGCTTCTTTTGAACCTTGATTTATAACTGCGGGAAAAAAATAACGCAAGTACGATACTTTATAAATGCATCACCGACTGTCATTTGTTTACCGGAATAGCAGACGAATTTCCGTGGATTTAATATCTTATTATACAATACAATACAGAGAGAAAGTGGAGAATCGAAAGAGAAGAAGAGGGAGGATAATAGATGGTAGCTAGCTACCTAAAATGAAGTATAGTGGAAGATTAAAAAGATGGGGGGCGTAACCCCTTGCTTGTCTAAAATGTGCATTAGATATTGATGCAAACCAGGTGTCTGTCTCTCGGCAAGGCTAGTGGTCTTTGGGCCGGTAAGTAATTGGTTGTTATCGCTGAAGGAGTAGGCCTTAGGGTGCCCATTGCTTATTTAAATAATGGTTTTACATAATTAGTATGTATAGTGCCTTATTACAAATACAAAAACAGATAAAGTGGAGAATCTGGATTTTCGAAAGATGAGCAGATGATATTACTGCTCTTATAGTCATAATACTGATGACTAGGGTTTGTTTTCCCTGAGGAGTTGAATCCACTTGGTAGTAAATGTGGTAATGGATTAAATCTGAAATATTCAAGTCTCAAAAGTCCTTCTTAAGATTTAAGCTGAAATATTCATGTCTCAAAAGTCCTTCTTAAGATTCCTTAGTTGTGTCTAAGAACGTAATCTTTCTGATGGATTCGACTTGGGTGTTTGGTTGTTGGTTTCCAGTCCTTTTTTTTTCTTTTTTCTTTTTTTCTTTTTTTCTTTATATGACTATCGCGCCTGAGTCATTACTGGTATTAAGTCTTTATTGCAAGACCGCATTTTCATTATATTTTTCCATTTATCAAGCACTTTTTCTGATCAACTTTCATGATTAAAACTACGATGCTCGGCCGTCTGTACTCATGCATACTCATGAGTCACTGTTTTTTTCACGACTGTTTTGGAGACCACAGCTTACTGAGCGCTCTTGAATATTCATAGCCACCCCCCCCCCCTCTCTCTGACACTCTCTCTCTCCCTGTCACTCAATCTCGCTCTCACTCTCCCTATCCCTCTCACTCTCACTCACTCACTCATTCACTCACCCGCTCACTCATTCACTCACTTACTCATTCTCTTTCATACACTTACTCACACAATCACTAACTTACTCACCCTCCCACTAACAAAATCTTCCTCTCTCTCACTCACTCATTCACTTATTCATTCACTTTCTTTCATACACTAACTCACACTATTTTCAAAGCTCACCCACCCACTCACCCTTCCACTAACAAAACCACTCTCTCTCTCTCTCTCTCTCTCTCTCTCTCTCTCTCTCTCTCTCTCCCTCTCTCCCTCTCTC
>BOPN01004243.1:102500-110000 GCA_017312705.2 Penaeus japonicus | reverse complement strand
TAAATGCACAAATCCGCTTAAAAACAACATTACAAACACCTTGATTTTTTACTAGCAAAATACGCAGGTCAAATATCTACGAATTTGTCGTTAACTGTACACAAAAAAAAATCTTCGAAAAAATAGCTACCTGTAGATTTTTTTTTTCCTTATAATTCTCTTTTACTATCTTTTATAGACGACTGGCATGTTTTTCCCTTCCTCTCCCTCTGCCCCACAAAAATGATGTTTTCTCGACCCAACCCCATACAAAAAGATATATTTTTTTCTTTTTCTCCTTGTACCAGTCGACTGCACACTCATTGTTAAGGGAGCAACAGACCAAACAAAAACACACCGAGCTCTTGGAGGGTTCGATGGGTGAAAAAAGGGTAGAGAGTGATAATATAACGAACACACGCATGTAGCAACAGGAATTGACGTCACTAGCTTTGCAAAGAGGGGCTCCCCCCACCCCCACCCCCACCCTACTTACCAGATTCGAACCCAAATGAGAATATGTGATATTTGTTAAAGATAAATTCCAAAAGATGAAGACTATTAATATGACAGGACTTTAGAGGTCTAATACAGGTCTGGTTTCATTCAATCTATTCCAAGTGCATTACAATAAGTATAAAACTCTATACTGTACAATCATCAGTAAATGAAAATTTGAACACTATCCCAGACTCAAAATGTACACATGAGCATACATACATACATTTACGATGCGAGATATGAACAAACATGAGAACTTCCATTACTCAGCGTATTGTTGTGCCATCATCGGAAATGAATCTGCATCAACGGTCACAAACATTCTCTTTACATCTATATTAGTTCCTCTATTTGCCGAGTGAGGAATGTGCAAGGCTATCAAATCAAATCATGATTTTTGTCCAAATTAGAAAAAGGAGAGGGGGGAATCTTTAACGACCCCCACCACCCCTACCCTCCGTCCCCTTGCTCCATGAGGTGCCCCCCCCCCCCTCCCCCGAGCCATACCTAGCGCCCACCCTCTCACCCTGCCGGCCCCACGAGATACCTTCCTGGATCCATCCCCCACCTGCCCTTTCTATAAGTAGGATCGCATTATTGACGTAGGCTGGGGTTGCGACTGATGCCACCAAAGCTACAACGTGAGAGAGGTAGGAATAATGGGATGGGAGAGGGACGGAAGGAAGGGAAGGTAGGGGGAGTAGCTAGGGCTGAAGGGAAGAGGGAAAGGCAGGGAGAAACACTTGGAGGTAGATAAGGAAGGGAGCAGTAAGTAGGTGAACGGGCGGGGAATGAGAAAGAGAAGGAGGGAAAGGCAGGGAGAAAACTACCTTGAGTGTAGATATGAAGGGAGCAGTAAGTAGGTGAACGGGCGGGGAATGAGAGCAGGCGAGGGAGACGGCAAGGGAAGGGAAATGAGGATTGTTGCATATCACCTGTTAATGTTTCCCTTAGGCTCACTGATTCTTCGACCTTTTGCCAGAAGAGAATTGGATAAATCGTTCATCTTTTCTTCAAAACCCTAAACGCTATTAATGCATTTTTTTACAGCGATTACCGTATAAAGCTATTTTGAAAATATTAGAACCAATTTCTTACTCCGGTAGTTGAAACTAAATGGTTACGTTGGTCGTCTGGTAATAGTGGAACAATACCAAGAACGATAGAATCATTCCGTAACGAGAAAGCTATTACTGATAATTGTCAAAATCACAGAGCAATGTTAGTATGACATTCCAAACCAGTATTAATAATAGCATTTCCTTTACTTTATTCCTTTACTTTATGATTTCAATACAAATTATTCATCTTATTGTAAATTTTCATATATATATCCGTCTACTCCTATCTAAGTATATCTATTTCAATTCCCATGTATTGCAAAACCTATTAGTGCATCATATAAGTCTCTTTGATCATTAATTTAATGATTTTTAATGCTATTTCAAACTGAGGAGAAAAACAGCAAGATCCGGGGAGCGCGAGTCTACCAACGAACTATTTCGAATAAAAAGGGAAAGTTACTGACACTCACTTTTATCGATTCCCGTCAGTAGAGTCACGAGTTTAAGTCTCTCTCTCTCTCTCTCTCTCTCTCTCTCTCTCTCTCCCTCTCTCCCTCTCTCTCTCTCTCTCTCTCTCTCTCTCTCTCTCTCTCTCTCTCTCTCTCTCTCTCTCTCTCTCCCTCTCTCTCTCCCTCTCCCTCTCCCTCTCCCTCTCCCTCTCCCTCTCCCTCTCCCTCTTTCCCTCCCTCTCCCTCTCCCTCTCCCTCTCCCTCTCCCTCTTTCTCTCCCTCTCCCTCTTTCCCTCCCTCTCCCTCTTCTGCTCCCTTTCCCTCCTTCTCCTTTCCCCTCTTTCCCTCCCTCCCTCCCCCTCTCCCTCCCTCCCTTACTCTTCATCTTCCTTCCTCCCTCTCCATCTCCTTCCCTCCCTCTCTCTCCATCTCCCTCCCTCTCTCCCTCCTTCTCCATCTACCTCCCTCCCTCTCCATCTACCTCCCTCCCTCTCCATCTCCCTCTCTCCCTCACCCTATCACTCTCACTCTCCCTCTCCCTCTCCCTCTCCCTCTCTCTCTCTCTCTCTTCTCTCTCTCTCTCTCTCTCTCTCTCTCTCTCTCTCTCTCCCTCTCTCTCTCTCTCTGAGGGTCTTGGACCTAGCCAGTAATTAGATTAAGAAATTTGAAACTTTAGCAGGTTCCCCTCCCCGCACTCCTCCCTGCGCATGCGCGGTACGAGGAGTGTGACGTGAGGTGACATCACGCCTACGTCACTAAACCCCTGCTAGAGTTTGTTACCAACTCTGAGTTTAACCACATTTGGGTAATATGAACTATTCTTGCCGATGTTGAGGATGACCTCGTTCTCAGCGACGACGAGGATGACTCAGATAAGCACTGGCCACTAATGGAACACATAGATCATTCTGGTACTGCTCCCTTGCATCACCAAGTTGAGGCCCCCCCACCCTGCCACCCAGCCCATCACCTCTACCAAGCGAACCATGGACCAGGCGTCGGATTCGAGTGAACCGTCCTCTCCCACTCCTAAGTCATCCAAGCTCACTGAAACATCTCTACCCACGGCTCCCAAACTTTCTCTACACAACCTTGATCCCTACAGGCTTTGCCACTCCTAATGTCCCTCCTGCATTTGCTTCAAGAGACTCGTATGTCAAGGTTATGTTTTGTGACACCTTAGGTGTGGATATGAAGATTCGGTGGCTTTCTGGTGCTACCAAGACGTTATGACTTGAACAGGAATTACCTGAGGTGAAAATGTCAGCTGTCACCTCCCGTTTTGTATACATCTCGCGAAAGTGTGCTGACATCATACATAGGGCTACAGAGTTTTTGTCCTTGCAGCTTGATGTTCAAGACTTGATCAACATACCGAGAAAATTCCGCACGTATCTTGTCACCGGTACCCTGTTAGCGCGGACCCGTCTGCGCCTAATGACTACCAAGGAGCCTCCTGGCATATACACAGTGCAACACTCCCACCAACACGCCACGCCTATCAACAGGCTCGTCATCACATAGGGCCTTCCAGACCCACCACCACCAACATTATGCTTCAGCTTCCTTCTTCACCTTCTACCCAGCGAGTTTAAAATGATGTTATTAGTGTTGGGGAATTGAACATATCTCTCGGTATTGTTCCACTTCCTCTGACAAGTGTGGCTGGTGTTCTGGTACTCACTCTTCTCGCACCTGCCCACACCGTAACTCCCAGCAGCCCGCTGATGCTGCTTCTACATCGGAGCAGTCTTCAACCCCCGCCCCACACTCAATGATGTGGAAATGCCCACACTGTCGCCACCCCGGAGTGAGTGTGTGGCACGGCTGTACGATACGCCGTTACACCGCCTTGACGTCATCGTCCCAACCAACCTCCTATACACCTGGACACGGACTTCATTAGCAGGATGCAGCTTCACTTTAACTCCTGGAACGCCTGTGGAATCAGGACTTACTTAAAGCTTGCTGCACTCAAGAAATACATAAGTCACCACCATCCACATGTTATATTCATCCAAGAAGAGTTTTTTGTAGGAGGCCACATGCCCGGGGAAGGTGCCCCTCCGCTTCCAGGCACATCCCTTATGTCTACTACACCAGAAATGACCTTGTGAGCTACATTCACTCTTCCGTAACCCACAAACTCCTGCGCTACTCTACAGATAATGGCATGACGCTCCAGATCTTTGAGGTCACCGTGGGTGATGGGAAGCTGCGGCTCTGCAACGTCTACTCTGCACCAGGAAGGATGAACCTCCCTGCTCTTCTTACTGCTCCTTCTCTCAGCATGGTTTACATGGGTGACTTTAATGCCCACCACCCTGTCATTGCTCTCAGCTTTCAGTATTCCCTGCCAGGTGGACCTTCCCTTTCTCAGACTCACCTCTGTATCACTATCCCTCCGAAGTACTCCTCCAACTATGTCCAGTTTTCCATCAACATTTGATTTCCAGTCACCTGAGAGCCTATACTCCTCCTTGGTTGACTCAACACATAACTTTTACACCCGTTAAGAGACACCTTGAGGCCCATGCCTGGATGCTGGATCAATGTATTCTTCTGGCAGTAAGGAAGGCTGTAGAAGGTGGCCTTGTTTTCCAGAGGTAACCAACACCTGCTCTCCTCCATCAGTACCAGGGGTCCAGAGATGATCTCGTTGACCTTCAACAGTGTGTCCATACTGATTCTTGAAGGGAGTATACTGACGGCATCAATCATCAGACTAGTGTCAGTTCCATGTGGCATTTGATAAACAGTCATAAAAAGGAAACCTCTAAGTGCCCAATATCCATAGGACTTGATAAATACCTAGTGTGGACAGGCGCAGACACACAATCTTCCCGTTCATATTCAAGGGACTGTCTCCATCCACAGGCATGCTCGCAGTTTGCACCTAATGACTGAATTACTATGAGCAGATGAAGATGACTTGCTTATCACGGAAAACGAACTGCGTCATGCTCTCGCCAGGGATGATGGTGTTACCGACCAAGTCCTCTGCACCATCTTCAAGTCCCTGGTAATCCATTGCTGCAACTGTAAAATCTTTGCTTCATCAGGGGTTACTTGCCGCATGCCTGGACTTCAAGTACTGTTGCGTCCATCCCCAAGCCTGGTACAAAAAGTTCAGGCCAATCTCACTGACCTGTTCCTGTAAAGTGCTTGAGTATATATTCCTCACCCACCTCATGTTACAACTCCAAGACAAGTTATCTCTGCAGTTGTATGGTTTCCTGCCACAGAGGAGTACCCATCACTGCCTGATGGACCTGTACACCCGCCTCTCCCCGACCAGTGTGGTAGCTTCAGGAGTGCCTTTGATGTTGTCATCTGGGAGGTTATTCTTAACCAGCTAGTTGTGGTGTCCAAGGGAATCTCTTTCTGTGGATCTGTGGCTATCTCAGCACAGGACCTCACATGTGCTTTTCAAAGGCGCATGTAGTGAGTACATGGAGTTTGGGCTTGGCACTCCACAGGGCAGTGTTTTAAGTCCCTTCTTATTCAATTTATTGATGCACCACTCGCTGACTCTTCATCCTGAAACTCCTTGCACAACCGTCACCTACTACGCCAATGACATTTGTGCCGATTTTCAGCTCTTCTTTCAATCCTTCTATGAGTCGTCCTCTGCCTGCAGCCCCAGAATACTCTCTGTGTTCACTGCGGGACACAGTGTTGTCTCACCCTGCACACAATACCTGTACCTGGGAACAGCGGTGCACATCTCTCCAGCCATACCTGCTTGGCAGTACTTCCATCCCATCATACAATATCTCCTCTACCGTCTACTGCAGCGGTTTCTCCCCTTCAAGTGGCTTACTAACAATGCCGCCAGTGTCTCCATCCCTTTAGCTAGGACCATCTACATTGCATTCATCTCTCTCCAGCCCTCAGTCAACTTTCCCAGACCACCTTACAGCCTCTAGAATAATTCCAGAATAAAGTGCTGCAATACATTCTTGGGTGTTCCTCTTCCACCAGAATAGTGACCATGTTGACTGAACTGAATCTTCTCTCAGTTGTGGAGAGAATACACATCAATGTTTCCTGCCGTAGTACCAAGTGTTTGTTCTCTCACAATACTGCTCCACACTATGCTCATGTCCTGAGAGCCTCACTAGACCTCGTTGCGCCCCGTCCTCCTCCTCGTCCCGGCGTTCAAACCCTCGTCAACACAGTGACCTCCACGCTGCAGCGTCTTCATTTTGATGTCCCTGTGGCTGAGGTTGATCACAGGCTGCCTCCCTGGAGGTTTCCTCAGCCTCATGTCATCTTCATGCCCACCTCCAAGACAGACCCTCCGCCTCTTCAGAAACAAATTGCCCTGGAGCATATCGCCACATCATATTTTCGTGGACAGGTCCGTGAAACAAGATGGCAGCGCAGGCTGCGCCATCTATTCTCCTGAAGTGGATCCGCCAGAGGAAGGCTGGGTGTGCCGCAGGTCACCTAACTCTCCCAGCTCCACGTACTGCAATCTACAGGCACTCATGCTGGCTGTCAACTTCATCTGTCAGCAATGAGTAAATGGTGCGGAGATGTGTAACTCACAGTCTGCCCTTCAAGCCATCTCGTCCTCACAGCCTGCTTCACATCGCTCAATAATCCACCAGATCCTGCAGCAGTTAGTCACCCATGGTTTGCAGAAACAATACTGTGTCTGCCCGGCTTCGACTGGAGTGCAGGCAACTGTGGCAGGTCTCCGGGGCGGGAGACGTACTCCACTACTCCCCCTGCAAGCTGTGTGACCGTCCCAACGCCAATGTCCTCCACCACTATTGCTTCGAGGGCCCCTCGGTGAGAGACTTGCTGACCTGGATCCAGGATATGTCAGTTCCTGCTAGCTGACAGTAATTTTGATACTGTTTTGGCCCAGCACCCTCACTTTGGTGGGTACTAAAGTTTGACTCTCTGGAAACACTCTTCTTTGTATTTTAAGTTTATTTATTATTTCTTTTACCTTCATATATACCCTCACTGCACATACCAGCGTGTCATGCGTAACACGAGTATTATGTATATAATAATGGACTAATAAATGTAGTAGGCTTGTCGCTCTATGAGCGTAATAAATTGATGAAATCGAAAACAAATCCCCCTCCCTGTCTCCCTCCTTCCCTCCCCCCCTCCCTTCCTCTCTCTCTCTCTCTCTCTCTCTCTCTCTCTCTCTCTCTCTCTCTCTCTCTCTCTCTCTCTCTCTCTCTCTCTTCCTCCTTCTCTCTCTATCTCCTCTCTCTCTCTATCTCCCTCGCTCTGTCTCCCTCCCTCTCTCTCTCTCGATTATCTTCCTATCTCGTTTTCATATACTCTCTTGCCCATCTTTTAAAAAAATAGAGTGTTCATTGTACATGGGTGATTTTCTATAAAGTTTTGTACATCTATGCATTTTTCTAGCTATGTTTGATGTAAAGCAATGGTATTCCAGTAACTAGGTATGACATTGCAAGGAGAAATATCAATTCGGTAACAGGAAAAAGTACGAAATTATATATAGATAGATATAC
>BOPN01004243.1:52500-55000 GCA_017312705.2 Penaeus japonicus | reverse complement strand
TTATCGGCCTTATTTCAACCACTTCAGCGAGCGAGTTGGCGTCTAGTTTTCGAAATGCGCGGTTTGCGAAGATGGTGACTTTTTCAGTTTGTTTTTTTTCTAATCTAAAATAACAGTATAACATTTACAATAACAGTGATTCTGAGCGATCTCTACAACCATTGCGAGAAAACTACTGTGCAAGCAAGGTTACCAATCTGAGATTTAAATCTTTATATCAGTCGTTATATTCCTAAAATTCAGATTGCGCATTGAATTAAAGAATGCAATTTGAATACGCGTAACGTTATCAATGTGGCATCCCGCAGTCCAGATTTCTAATCCATTTTTTGTTTGTTTGTTTTTTAACGTATGAGTCTGCATCATAAAATTATTACATACATCTTAATGATTCGGATAAGTGGTGACAGCTGAGATTAAGGAAACGTTCGCTTGACCAAGCGGGTAATTTTTTGTGTACCGAAACTAAATATTCTTCTGTATTATCATTAGCTCCTTATGTAGAACTAGAATTTCAGCTCTATCAAATAAGCACATAACTGATCACTAATTGTGTCACCGTTTCTGTGACGTCAGAGCACCGTCACTGACAAAGTCATGGTGACAACATCGATAATGTCGCGAAATGGCAATCACCACAAGTCTAAACTTAATACGGAAATGGTGACTAGAAAAAAGAGACCGCCATTAATATGTAAATCTAACTAAAAACGTTTCCCGATTTATTGCATATTGATTCTGCCTCAAAAGTT
This sequence comes from Penaeus japonicus, assembly GCA_017312705.2. NCBI lineage: Eukaryota > Metazoa > Arthropoda > Malacostraca > Decapoda > Penaeidae > Penaeus > Penaeus japonicus. The sequence goes on along the minus strand of BOPN01004243.1, from coordinate 54,248 downwards.
CAGTGGCATGTGGCTTCTGCATTCAAGGCTGCCAAATTTATCCAACTACAAGTCATGAAGCTCATCTACCAATATAGCTGAAAATCGCTAAAGAAAGACATTATCTAATCCTCATCCAAATATAGTCAAGAAGGGAGCTGAAAAAGAATAGCCAGGAAAACACGCAAGATTGACATTCTGACCCACATTATATTTTCCCTGATAAGATTGCCGAATCGCAATACACATTAAAAAAAAAAAAAAAAAAAAAAATATACGACTCACGGAAAGTTGTCAAACCTAGAAATAAAACGCTAAATTGCCGTCTCTTTCCCAAAAAGAGAGAGCATCAAATGTCCCTTTTGCGAAGAGCCATTCAGCAAAACGCAATAGAGAGTCGAAAGTTAAACGGGAGATATGCATTTCCTCTTGTAAATTGAGACTGCGGTACGCTCTCTCGCTACTCTTACTAAAACTTCCCTTTAACTCGTTGGGAAGACATTTTGAAATATCATATGATTGTGGAAACGTGTTACTATTACTTTTATGATATTATAATCAATGTCATTATCGTTATTGGTGTCATTATTATCATTGTCATTATCATTATCATTATCCTCATCTTCATCCTCATCATCATCATTATCATCATCAGTATCATTAAAACTATTATCATTATTCTAATCATCATGCAATCATGCAATCCAGTTACGGTATCACTTTTTTGTGTTTTAAGTCGTTGTTTCGCCTCAGGATATTTATGTGGCCTTATTAGGTGTAGTTGTAGTGCCACTGTCAATGATGTTGTGATTATCATTGTTAGCTTTAATAGCAGATGGTGTCGGAGCAATGGTATCACTATCCTGATGATTATGATTGTTATGAAAATTGGCAGTAGTAGTTAATTAGTGTTATAATTGATAATTAGTGTTGTCATTGATATAGCTGTTATATGTATATTGTTATAAACAGTATTGTTATTATTATTATTGTCGTTATCATTATAATAATCATGATAATAGTATTGATGACTATTATCATTATCATCTTTACTATCATTATTATAACTATAATTATCATTATCATCACTATCGTTAATATGATCATAATTATTACCACTACCACACCATTAACATAATGGTCATCACCCAATCCTTATCACTCATTATCATCGTCATTACCATCATCGTTATCACCATCGTCAACTTCGAAAGTGATGCTACTAATTGCAAAATCATGAACATCCAATCTAGATTAATGTTACTTCCATTTAATTGCATGTTACGGTATATTGCATGTTAGCATCATTATAAATGGCAAAATCTCTTTATGATTGATGAATGTATATATATATATATATATATATATATATATATATATATATATATATATATATACATATATTGTTCCAGACAAATTTCTGATTTTCAAAGCTTGTATATTTCTGAAAGCAAATACTTGTTTAAAGCCACGTATGTTGGCTTTAGAGGTCTGCATGACACTTATGATTGTCGTATACATATTCATAAAAATAAAGAATTAGATGTAGATGCAGATATTCTCAAAAAATGTACTCACTTATGCGTGTTTTTGTGTTTATACGTGAGTTTGTGTATACATTGTATGTGTGTGTATGAGTGTGTGTCTACGTGCATTCATGATACCCAATTTCTTTAATTATTATTTCCTATTTCGATTCGCATCCTAATAAGATGAACATCCTTAGGACACACACACAAAAGGAGAATGGGTATTGCTATCCACGCACC
>BOPN01004243.1:37500-40000 GCA_017312705.2 Penaeus japonicus | reverse complement strand
TTGTGTGAGTGAGTGTGTGTGTGTGTGTGTGTTTGTGCTCTGTGCCCTTGTGTGAGTGTTTGTGTGTGTGTGAGTGTGTGTGTGTGTGTGTTTGTGCTTTGTGCCCTTGTGTGAGTGTGTGTGTGTGTTTGTATATGTGCGTTTGTGCTTTGTGTCCTTGTGTTGCATTTACGTGTGGGAAAGTACAACACAAATGTACGTTCATATGTATGTATCAATGTGTTCGTATTTGTAATTACATGTATACAAGAACGCGAGCTGTGGAGGAGCACATTAAGGCGATATCCCTTAAAGTAAAACACAATAAAGAAAGGAAAGAAAAAAAAATTCACTTTGAAAACATCGTGTCCTCGGAAATAGGAATGAAAGTCTGTAAACGAAAGAGAGTTTGGAATGTCCTTCAGGAACATCATTGTTCTCTGATGCCATATGCGGTCTCCTACTCCAAGGGAAAGGATGCTCTATACTTCTCTTTTTATCTCCCCTCTCTCTTTCTCTCTCTCTCTCTCTCTCTCTCTCTCTCTCTCCTCTCTCTCTTTCTCTCTCTCTCTCTCTCTCTCTCTCTCTCTCTCTCTCTCTCTCTCTCTCTCTCTCTCTCTCTCTCTCTCTCTCTCTCTCTCTCTCTCTCTCTCTCTCTCTCTCTCTCTCTCTCTCTCTCCTCTCTCTCTCCTCTCTCTCTCTCTCTCTCTCTCTCTCTCCCCCTCTTTCTCTCTCTCTCTCTTTCTCTCTCTCTCTAGTTTCTTTCCAAAGGCTTTTTTTCTTCTTTAATTGAATAAACACGTAGTAAAGATACCGAAATTATTAGATCAAGCTCACTCGAATATCGAGCAAAGACATTTCTTTTCTTTAATTGAATAAACACGTAGTAAAGATACCGAAATTATTAGATCAAGCTCATTCGAATATCAAGCAAAGGCCTTTTTTTTTCTTTAATTGAATAAACACGTAGTAAAGATACCGAAATTATTAGATCAAGCTCATTCGAATAACGAGCAAAGGCATTTTTTTTTCTTTAATTGAATAAACACGTAGTAAAAATACCGAAATTATTAGATCAAGCTCATTCGAATATCGAGCAAAGACATTTCTTTTCTTTAATTGAATAAACACGTAGTAAAGATACCGAAATTATTAGATCAAGCTCATTCGAATATCAAGCAAAGACATTTTTTTTTCTTTAATTGAATAAACACGTAGTAAAGATACCGAAATTATTAGATCAAGCTCATTCGAATATCGAGCTAAGGCATTTCTTTTCTTTAATTGAATAAACACGTAGTAAAGATACCGAAATTATTAAATCAAGCTCATTCGAATATCTATAAATTATCAACAAAATGATTACAAGAGTCAAGGAAAGTGAACGATGTAATTTCGTTTGATACTAATGTTTTCGGTGGTTTTAATAAGTAAGGAATAGATGTGACTCAGTGTTGGGGGGGCGGGGGGGGGTGCCTGGAGACGAGCATATACTGCACTGAGTTTGTATGAATGACCTTGTTAACCGTGCCAATTGCAGGTGGCACTAACGTCATGAAGGTGCCATCCTGTTGCTTGCAAATGTCATGCAACACATTCGATTTTTTACTTGTTTCTTTTGCAGATACACAGGGAGTGTAGTGGGAGCATTTGTCAACAATAACATTTTGATCATTTTGTATATTTTTTTCGTTTTCTTGACATCAGGATTACCCTTTACACATGAATGTCAGTTTCAGGAAAGTGTCCACAGTTCTTGAATTTTACATTTTATATCAGTTTAAACATGTTAATGCTGTATATGTCTCGATCGTTCTTGCCGAAGCGCCACAGCTGATGCTCTCCTGTCCTGTTGAGTCATCTCCAACGCGACAGACGGCACACAGCAAAAGATTACGCAGTCTGCAATTAGCATTAGGAATTATGCATTAAAATCCCGTGATAAATCAGGGATTCCCGGTGTATTTTAAAACTGGCTATGAATCGGAGCGGAATTATCATTACGGTGTTATTCGCAACTGCACCTACACTCATTTTTAAGCGAAGGAAATAGTTGATTTGAACATTTTGATTTATCGGGGTTCGAGCTTGTGTTACGAGGGAAAATTCCTCTCCGTCTCTGTTACATATTGTTGATACATATATTTGTGCTAGAACTTTATACGGACTAAAACAGTATATAGGAAACCAGTGAATAAAAAGTCAGAATAACATGAAATACATTAATAATACTGAGGTTCCCCTGCACATGTATTTATGAAATTCAATTAGACGTGCATCATATCCTACAGATTTTTATAAACAATGTTTTTTTCTCTGGTAAAACGTGTCCAACAAAAATCTAGGAGAGTCCTTCACTGAAGCCTGGCTGCCCCGTGACACGTGACTCGGTCAAGTAAATAAAACAACCCAAATAGGGGACTCTGGTGACAAGATAATGAATATAATTAAAGGAGTCGTTTGAGTCTTGTTACCGGACCTATTTTAATGAAAATGTTCAATTTAGCTACAAGGTGTAATT
>BOPN01004243.1:22500-25000 GCA_017312705.2 Penaeus japonicus | reverse complement strand
TCTATAGAGCTATGGCACAGAGCAAAAGTACCGCAGATGAAAAATGTGTAGGCAGAACAAGAGGAGGAAGATGACTCAAACCATTCCCAATGCCTACAATGTGCCCCTGTGCCAGTAGGGATGCCTTTTATTGTGGCACTCACTGTCAAAAGCACAAGTTTCCTTCCTCTTCCCTACCTCTTCATGTTATCTTCATTTTGGATGATTATAAGTTTTGTGTTCATTCATGACAGCACACAAATAAAGTTGATTTTTTTTGTCCTCCCCTAAAATAGCAATACTTCTATCACACTGAGTATAAAGAAAAAAATGAGCTGAGATGGACCGTGAACTACAATTTAGTCAGCTGTAGAATTGATCGAGCCTGTGATATGACAGATATAAATCTCTAAAATCAGTAAAACACACAGAAATGGCTCTAGCTCTACAATGAGTGACTAAAAGAGAGTGGGAAAAGTCACGGCATATTGTGTGAAGCTGCCTCGCTCAGAAATAAAACCCATTCTGGAGCCTGGGTAAGCAAATCTATCCCCCGTTGGCAATGGGTTAATGAATTAGTGAATTGTTATTTCAGGTAAAACTTATTGATACATCTGCAGTAACTCAAGCAATTAGTGTGGCTTTGCTTTGGTAAAGAAAAAACAACCATCACTATATATATATATATTCCAGCAAGATAGAACCTGCAGATTCTCTGACATTTAACATCAAATAAAGAACCAGCCCAAGCTCCATCTATCTAGAATAATCCTGCCTTAACCCATCCACGACGGGGGTATTCTAGCCTTGAATGTCACAATGCCGGGGCATTCGAATTATTAGGCCTAAATCAATTGAATGGCTGGCACAATACTGTGCCGCCCGGCCACTGGGCTTTTGAATGTGCGGTACAATACTGTACCACCCGTCCAGAGAGGGTTAAGAGTGTAGGCCTACCACTATTATATTATAATGTTTCAAGGATTTGCATAGAAAAGAGACATTATGTAAAGAAAATGAGTTTTAAAAGTTGCTATGGGTGTTTTTGACATGTGAAATATATATATAAGATGATTTAATAATCATTCCTTTATCCCTGGAATGGAGCCGCTAATAACTTGATGTTGGCGTGGTGGAAAAATTTAAGATAATCAATCAATCCCTGGACTGGAAATGCTGTTTTTTCTGATGTCAACATGAATGCGGTGCTTATATCTATTGCATGTTTAGAATGTTTTCTAACAAATTAACAAATAACTTTCTAACTGTGCTAACTATTTCATCTCTTAAAAACATTACCTGAATACACTACATAAAATAACAATTTCTGCTCTGGAAGAGGCAAGCAAATCTTCCTTTGCATTTGTTCTGAAAGATAGAACTTAGACTGGGTCCTTACTTAGCAATAAAATTCCAGGGAAGCTTACAAACTTCATCTTACCAGAATATACATGATAGTGATTTGTAGTATTTAGATGCATGCACATAAATTTGCATACTTTGATAAGGATTGTGGCCAAAGCTTTACTTTCTAATGTTTATATTTTATACTTAATGGTACTGTTTTATGTATTCTTTATGGCCTTTACATAAGTACTTTTTTATCTTTATATGTTTTTTTTTTTCATAAACCAAAGTTGATCCCATACCCAAGCAAAAATAGGGGGACTATCCTTAACCCATTCACGCTGGATGATGTGCCACATTTCGTGGTTTTTGAGTCAGATGCCGGCGATGAGATATTTGGTCAAGGCCAGTGCTCAGGGTGAGCGAGTGGACAGCCCAGGCTAGCGGCTAGTGCGCCCGAGAATCCCGAGGCATTAGGCTTATGCGTTCAAAAACCCTGGCACACTGACCATTCAGAGCCGGAATTGCCCCGGCGTGAATGGGTTAACCCTTTCTGGATGGGTGGTACACTACTGTACCGCTCATTCAAAAGCCCAGTGCCTTGCCCTTGACCCTAGCTGATGCAAGTATCTGGGTTGGTGGGTAGGGCTGTCTGGGTGTGAACCTTGGTCCATGCAATTGCAAAGCCACTGAACTACACCTAACCATCAAAGTTAATACAACTCACAACTATATCTTGTGCACATGTATGTTGATATTACTCAGAGGAGAGTGCCTGGTACTTGAAAAGATCCTAAGCAGCTGTTCTTTCAAAAACAGAACAGAGTAGATATCAGTCAGTCTTCAGTATGAAGCAGAAACCAAGCAGCTCCTTAACCCATTGCAGATAGGGGAGATTTGGTTGCCCAGTCTCCAGGATATGTTTATTTCTGAGCAAGGCAGCTTCACGTAACATTTTTTATGTTCTATTGTATTGAAAGACTTATCTTTATCATATGACAGGCTCTGTCAATGCTGCAGTTGGCTAATATTGTAGTGTAGGGTCCATATCAGCTCATTGTTTTCTTTATACTCAGTGTTATAGAATTCTTTCTGTTTTATGGGAGGACAAAAAGCAACTTGATTTTTTTGTGTTCATGTACTGTCATGAACAAATTAGAAACATATAACCATC
>BOPN01004243.1:0-5000 GCA_017312705.2 Penaeus japonicus | reverse complement strand
TGTTGAGGTGGATGATAATCTTCAATAGTTGATCAGTCCCCCTTCCCCCTCCCCCCCACTCAATATCTCCCTGTCTTACTTTCATATTTTATTTATTTATATTCTCCCCCTAGGTTCAAAAGCCACAGGATGAGAATCAAAGCAACAATTCTCCTAGAACTTCACATGAATCCCCCAAACCTGCCAAGGAGACTCCTCCTAGGAGTCAGTGGTCCCCAGGGGCATTCTTTTCACAACTGATGCAAGTGCAGGATTGCCTGACACCAACTTGGCTCTCTCCAAGCAAAAGAAAGAAAGCTGCAGGAGAGAGCAGCTCAGATGAAGATGTCAAAGGGAAGTTTAAATCTCCTCACCCCAAGTCCAGTGGGATGTATTCCAGAGAGAGCCCTGAAAAGAGTGCAAAAAGATGCAAATCTGTGGCACAGAATGCACTTGAGGGGAACCATCATAAAATGATGGAAAGTCCATCTTCTACTGCAAGAAGGGCCTGTCCATACCCACCCAGGTATCGTCCACAGTACAAACCCAGTCCTCTTGCCAGGAGATAATCACAGTTTTTTTAAGTACTTAAATGTGTTCTTTTTTAACAGGTTGTATTTGGCTCAACAAATATTATATTGGACTGATGTTTACTACTGCTGATTGTCCATTAATATAAGTACCATTTATTGCTTTTTTAAAGTTCTGTCAAAAACAAAACTTTTTTTTTAGCAATACTAGTCGACATCAAACTATACTTTTCCCTGAATACTAGTTCCACTGATGCCTATTTTCAGCAAATTTCCTGGTATAAGCTTCATCCAATACCCTGACAAATAGCTTCAGTTGTGCCTCCAGTAAGAGTTTCTTGGTCTGATGTTAAGTTTTATCCTGGGAGATTCACAGGCTGAAAAAATAGTTTTACAAAATTGGTTGTTGTGCAGTTATAAAATAGTGAAAAAATATGTAAAATATAATTTGTCATGGTCGACATGTCAGCGTCAAACAAATTGCATTGGTTGTGAGTCATAGATTCTTCTCGTGCATATGAATGATATAGTGAGAAATGTATTACATGAGAAAATAGATGTCTTGAAATGTGTAACCTCATCCTTCAAAATCAATCAAGACTTTTCAACCTCATCATTTTCTTTGCTTGGCATTATGTTTCAAATGAAGCTTTTTTTTCTGAAGTAGTTTTTAACTGTAGTCATGGATTTTAAAATTAAGGTAAGATTTAATTGTACTTGTACTGTTTTAAGTGCATAGTAAGTATATATATCCTTATGTTATCCTGGATACTGCAGTATACAGCATTTACTGTAGGGATTTCTAAATTGTAAATCAAAATTCCAACTCTAGTATATCTTGAAGGTTTTAGAACCTTAATTTTTTATTGTTCATTACAGATAACCAAAAAGGCCCAATTGTTTAATTGTGCAGTTCTCAGGTCAAGTAACAGTGAAAAAAGGTTTTCTTTTTCTTTTTTTCCTATACTTTTTTCTTGTATGTATCACAAAGATCAACCATAATGAAGCGGTACATTTATAATCACTAAATTGATCTCGAGATCAATTTGAGTGTGTTTATTCACCTGATCGTGCTGCTAGTCAGAAAAGCATTATACTTCTAACTACTTGATTTTTGATTTGTTGATTATTATGATTTAATTATTTGTATTTGGTTATTTTGGGTAAACATCAATATTTTACTTTTATGCTGAACTAGCAAGGAATTTGTTTCTTCCTGCAATCAGAGAATCCAACAAGTATCTTGTTGAAGTTTTCCCTGTGGACAGGCATTTTTCCAAACAATATCAATTTTAAGAAAAGGTGAAAATATTTGCTTATTGTTTATTTAGCTTGGCAATGAGTGTGGTGTGCACAAAAAATACTTATCACGTTTAATCATTATCAGTCTAGTTCTTGACTTGCCCACTTGTAAGATATTGTAAGTATGAAAGAATGAAAATGTATTTATTTAGTATTTCTTGTTCTTATCTCTATTATAATTCCAGAAATGTAAGTGTATCTGTACATGTCCTTTGGAGAGGGGTTCAAGTAATGAGGGTACTTAGGAACTCGGAGCAAGTATGGGTGGTAGATGGGTATGGGTCTGTCATGCTCACTAATAGAGGTCAGGTTACAAACTGACCTCATCCCAGACGATGTTAGAATTTGAGTGCCCAATAATGCCATCTGGCAACTTCTTTTCTCCTTAGAAAAATGATGGAATAGTGCAGGTTACTCGAAAATCTTTTGTAATACTATGCGACCTGTCTATAAGGGGTTCAGCAACTCGTATTTTAAAAAAATGTATAACTATTAACTTATGTAAATTAAGTTGTACTTATAAAAATATATTGTTCAAGGAGGTTTTGAGAGTACTTTATCAGATTTATCTTGCTACTAACAATTAAAGACATTGCAAAGCTTAACATTATTCAGTTCAGTTCAGACAGATTTGCGAAGACGTCGCTTCGCCCGTGCTATATGCACAAGGCGGCCCGGCCTCTGCCAGCTATGAGTGCTGACTCATCTTATCTAATCTTATCTGATCATCCTCGCTATATTCAATTCAGCTCAGTTCAGAGAGATTTTGCAAAGATGTCGCTTCGCCCGGGTTGTGTGGATGGGGTAGCCCGGTCTCTATTGGCTATAAGTGTTAACATTATTCATTTTATTATTCAGTTATTTAGATTTTCTCTTTAAGATGATATCAAATTCTGAAATATTGTAATCCATGAATGAAAATATGACTGCTTTTGATTTCAAGTGTGTGAGAAAAATTCATCTTATTTTTGCAAATGGGCTTATGCATAAGAGAATATGAATAACATCCTAGTACTTCCTTCCAGTAATCCGATGTTATGATATATGGGAAGTGCATATATTTTCCAAGCTTTGTTAAGAAAATACAGATATGATATTTTAAGGTTTTACTTTACATGCTGATTGTGAACCTGTGTTATTTGTTTTGTATGCTTCATCTACACAGCTTCTTCTTCTCTTCTTCTTCTTCTTCTTCTTCTTCTTCTTCTTCTTCTTTGTATAAAAGCGATGGATGAGAATTAATGATACCAGAGTAGAAGTTCACATGAAAATAGAATTATGCATTCTCATTTATATCTTTTCTCTATTTTATAATCAACTCTAGGTGTATATGTCCTGTTCCACATAAAAAGTGAAGAGGACAGTGAATTGTATTCAGTACTTTTATGAATGTAATTACATAGACATGCATGTTCACACAAGCACACACACTCGTACACATGCACATATATATGTGTGTTGCAAAGTTATTTTGAGAAAAATGTAAGTTGTTTCTGATTCAGTTTCCATCCTCCATTTTCATGTTATGTATCTAAAACTCAGTCCATCCCTTGCTTTGAGGAATGACAACTTTTCCAATGATTTGATATCTTGTAAACTTCTCAATTTTATATGGTAACTTTTCAGATATATTTCCTTATTGTTTATTTTCAAAGCCTTAAAGACATACCTGAGATCTAGCATCAGAAATTATGTATATTAACTGTAATTCCATAATGAGATTTAAAGATCAGATTTCTTCAGTACTTACTTATTCCATTGGTTAACAGTACCTGATATGCATAACTAATCATGATGGATGAAGAAGTTAATGGGAAAAAAGTAAAAAAGAGCAAAGCCATCCTGTATCTTTATAGTATACCTGCGTGTGTTGTGGAGAGGTTGACCTATGTTTATTAAAACTGGATGTATAGGATGAATATACAGTAAAGTTTTATGTAGGAGATATCCAGATTTTTTTGCCATTTACCATTTATAAAAGCAGTGCTTGAAAGGCTGAGTTTTTGATAGAATATTACCTTTTTTGTTCAGGTGCTTGTGCAAGTATTACTCTTGAGTTTTGTGGTTAGATAATTCCTAATTGTTGTTAACATCTTTGTATGTTTGTTATTTTTTGTTAGAATGATACATCCAGTTTTGATGTCTATTATCCAGTAAAAGGTGCTCAGTTTTGTATTCTATTGTTTTAGTTATTACTTGATAAGTTTTGAATTATATGTTAGATCTGATTTAGATCTGTGTTGTTTAAGGAATTACACAGTATTTTATTTTGTAAGTATTTCCTAATGCTGAAATTTTTCATCAAATATTAGACTAATTACATCTTTAAAGTTTATATATTAGATTAATGAATATTTGAATCTTCATTTTACAAATTTCATTAGTTTTACAATTATTGGTTAGTTAAATAGTAAGGTCCACTTTAATTTCATGAACAGCAGACAATGCTGTGTATATATGACTTGCCATTAGATTTGTAATCCTGTTGCAATTGGTGATTGGTAGACATTAGTTAGAAAATATCACACTGAACAGTAATTTACAAATAAAAGAATATTTTTAGATTTTCCAGAATTTTGTCAGTGGTAATGCATACATATCATGAGTAATGATTTATTTATTTCATAGAATTTATGCATGTATAATTTTAAGATTATGCTACTTCAGTATGATATATATATATATATTGTGGTGACAGCTGTATTATATATGTATTGCTTAATGTGACCTATATTTTGGTTTCCTATTGGGTTACTAACTGTTGGAAATGTATATCTATTTTTATGAGCTATAGTAATTGTGTACTTACAGTTGAAATTGTATATTTTTATTATATATGTAAGAACATCGCCTTTACACATTGTTTAGAGTAACTATTTTTTTAAGGATTTGCATCTAGATTTTTCAAAATCAAATGATAATGAGCAGATGGTAGCAATGAGATTATTTTGAGATTTTAGTAGTTACTGAAGACAATTTGCTCATATACTAACATTTTGAGTTTATGATAATCTCTTGTGTCTCTAAAGCCAAAGAAATAAACATATCCAACCAAGTAAATAGCTTTTGTAAATCACCAAAAGAAAATTATATTAACATAACTATATATATATATATATATATATATAGATAGATAGATAGATAGATAGATAGATAGATACATATATACCTTTACTTTTTTCAACATAC
>BOPN01004242.1:74730-89730 GCA_017312705.2 Penaeus japonicus | reverse complement strand
ACTAATTAAATCTTTATTGGGACTGTAGTAATGGCCTGATTCCACCTAATTCAGGCTGGGGCTTTTAGTACCCCCCGCCCCCTCCCCCCCTCTCTTATATTTGTTTGCTTGTACACCTGTTTTTGTTTTTGTTTTGTTATGTAGCCCCCCCTCCCCCCCTATTTTCCCCTTTTTTTTAGGTCTCGATACACTTCACTTGTACTCTTAGCTGAATGGCCCGGGGCGGGGAGGGAGATATGAGGGGGTGGGGGAGGGGATGAGGAGTGGAGGGGGTTAGGGGTAAGGGGGTAAGGGGGTAAGGGAGTAAGGGGGGCATGTGTGGACGTGAGGATTTCCCCCGTGTACATTTTCATTTAAAAATGTACACTGCACTACCTGTCGTCTGGAGAACTGGCGGCCGAGTTAATTAAGGATAGGGTGTTGTGGTCGGCGAGAGGAGAAGGAAAGCTTTTGGGAGAAAGTGGGGCTCGCTTTGCTCGTTGCTTTTGCGTTGCGTATGAAGATATTTTTTTTCACATTTATCTTATTATTATTATTATTTTTTTTTTTCATTTTCATTTTTTTTTCTCTCTCTCTCTGGGGGATGAAGTTGAATTAACCTCTTTGGTCATATAAGTCTCAATTAAGTGATCTGATTCTTCATGAGTATTTTTGATTTGTTTATCTTTAATCATATATATATGTATATATGTATATACATATATATATTTTTAATGAAGTGGATTTATATTTTTCGGTTACATAAGTGTTGATTAAGTGTTCTAATTCTTCATAGCATAATTGCTGTGTTATTTTAAAATCGAGAAGACGGACACGCAGACGTAATAGATTGAAGTCATTATTTCTCCTGACTTCAGTTTTGCAGTCAATATGTAGATGTCATTTCTTTGTGCACATTTCTATCGCTTTTTTAAATTTTTTACGAGTTCAATATTATAATTGCAAGTGTAGCGCATATTTGTAGTATGCAATAGTGAGCGATGTAGAAGTACCGATTTAGCGCAAGGCGAGACCTTGTACTAAAAGGATGAATTATGAGTTGGCACTACTTGCAGGGTGAGTGCTATAGACAAGCGAGGCACTATACTCTGTCTTTAGGTCGTCATTTGATATTACTTCTCTCTCACTCTTTAGTTCTCTCTCATATTCAAAGTCTCCCCCCCACCTCTCTCTCTCTCTCTCTCTCTCTCTCTCTCTCTCTCTCTCTCTCTCTCTCTCTCTCTCTCTCTCTCTCTCTCTCTCTCTCTCTCTCTCTCGCACACACACACACACACACACACACACACACACACACACACACACACACACACACACACACACACACACACACACACACACACACACACACACACACACACACACGCACACACGCGCGCTCGCACACACACACACACACACACACACACACACACACACACACACACACACACACACACACACACACACACACACACACACACACACACACATACATATACATATACATATACATATACATATACATATACATATACATATACATATACATATACATATACATATACATAGAGAGAGAGAGGGAGAGGGAGAGGGAGAGGGAGAGAGAGAGAGAGAGAGAGAGAAGGGAAGGAAAAGGGAAGAAAAAAGTGAATGAAGAGGTTGAGAAGAGTGCAAAGAACTAAATAAAATACAAAAAAGAGAGAGATAGAGAGATAGAAAATGTGCAGGAGAGTAAAAGGAATAGTAGAGAAGCTTCGCCACAGCCACAGGTCCTGCAATATTTATAAGTGCATAAGAGCAGGTAGAGTACAGCGTTGTGCGCAAGCTCGACTCTACGCACACTTTTTGTACACTTGGCTCTACATACAGCACATTTCGTACCCTTTGCCGCACGTACACCGTTTTTCGTACACCGTGCTGCACGCACACAACCACAGCTCTTCTTCTTCTTCTTCTTCTTCTTCTTCTTCTTCTTCTTCTTCTTCTTCTTCTTCTTCTTCTTCTTCTTCTTCTTCTTCTTCTTCTTCTTCTTCTTCTTTTTTACATCTTAATGGTGTCGGGTTAAACCACAAGCAGAACAACGAGGTATTTAGCTCTAATTGGCTCGTTAGTAAGATGTGGGACAGAGGTCAGTTCGACGTCGTAAACAGGTCGAGTGACCGTGACACCGTTAGTTCCTGTGCCTCGTTCGCCGGCACTGATATTCAAGTTTTCTCTTGTTTTATTTACTTTTTCTTCTTCTTTCACTTGGTTCTGCTGTCTCTTCACGTTCAAATTTCAGGCCGCCCCCCTCATTTCCTCCCTTCTACTTCTTTTCCTCCCTCCCCACACAGAGCGCCGCAAAGTAGCAATTTGTTCCTATTTGCACAAACCACTTTGCTCTTTGGGCGGTGGGACTTGCGGGCGGGGTTAGGTTGAGAAGAGAATCGGTTCCATATGTTCACTGCCCCATTTCTCTCTCACTCACTCGCACTCACTCACTCACTCTCTGTCTGTCTGTCTCTCTCTCTCTCTCTCTCTCTCTCTCTCGTCGTCTTCGTCTTCCTTTCCTCCATCCTCCCTCCCATTTTTTTCTTTCTTTAATTCTTTCCACCATCACCTCCACCGCCATAATCANTCCCTCCCTCCCTCCCTCCCCCTCTTCCAATCTCTCCAACGAGATGTCAATGTCTCAGATCTTTCAATCATTCAGTTCCGATGCGGGGGACTCATTAGACATCTTGTAGATTTTATCTCGTGTGGGTGTATGCGTTTGTGTGTGTGTGTGTGTGTTTGAGTGTGTGTGTGTGTGTGTGTTTGTATGTATTTGTATGTGTACACGCGTGTGTGTTCACTGATGCATGTTTGTGTATTAATACATTTGATATACACTAATGCCCCCTTCCCACATACACATTCACCCACCCCCCCAACACACACGTGCATTCACACACCATAGATACAGACTCAGACAGCTCGCAGGGACATAAACAGCAATGTCCACATCCGTGCAGGGTTGCCATAACGACGCGGTAATAATTACGTATCGCGGAAGCCGTTAATAAACCATGCTTGAAGTAAAGGGATCCTCTCGAGATAACAGAAAACACGAAGAAAAGAGGAGGGGGGGAGGGGGAGGAAAGGATTCCTATACTCGTATACAGTGTTTTGTACTTTCCCGTACTGTCCCCGCCTCCTTCTCTCTCTCTCTCTCTCTCTCTCTCTCTCTCTCTCTCTCTCTCTCTCTCTCTCTCTCTCTCTCTCTCTCTCTCTCTCTCTCTCTCTCTCTCTCCCTCTCTCCACCTCCCTCCCTGCCTCCCACCCTCCCTCCTTTCCTCCCTCCCTTCCTCCCTCCCTCAGCCACTCTCCGCGTACCCTCATTGAAGAAAAAAATATATATCGCTATTGATTATGCCGCTGTTAGCCGCCTTTTTTATTACTAATTAAATCTTTATTGGGACTGCAGTACGGCCTTTCCGATTCCACCTAAATTCAGGCTGGGGCTTTTAGTACCCCTCGCCCCCCTCCCCCCCTCTCTTATATTTGTTTGCTTGTACACCTGTTTTTGTTTTTGTTTTGTGTTATGTACCCCCCCCTCTATTTTTCCCTTTTTTTTAGGTCTCGATACACTTCACTTGTACTCTTAGCTGAATGGCCCGGGGCGGGGAGGGAGATATGAGGGGGGGGAGGGGAGGGGATGAGGAGTGGAGGGGGTAAGGGGGTAAGGGTGGCATGTGTGGACGTGAGGATTTCCCCCGTGTACATTTTCATTTAAAAATGTACACTGCACTACCTGTCGTCTGGAGAACTGGCGGCCGAGTTAATTAAGGATAGGGTGTTGTGGTCGGCGAGAGGAAGAGGAAAGCTTTTGGGAGAAAGTGGGGCTTGTTTTTGCCTGTTGCTTTTGCGTTGCGTATGAAGATATTTTTTTTCACATTTATCTTATTATTATTATTATTTTTTTTTTTCATTTTCATTTTTTTTTTCTCTCTCTCTCTGGGGGATGAAGTTGAATTAACCTTTTTGGTCATATAAGTCTCAATTAAGTGATCTGATTCTTCATGAGTATTTTTGATTTGTTTATCTTTAATCATATATATATGTATATATGTATATACATATATATATTTTATATATATACATACATATATATTTGTAATGAAGTGGATTTATATTTTTCGGTTACATAAGTGTTGATTAAGTGTTCTAATTCTTCATAGCATAATTGCTGTGTTATTTTAAAATCGAGCGCAAAGAAAACGGACACGCAGACGTAATAGATTGAAGTCATTATTTCTCCTGACTTCAGTTTTGCAGTCAATATGTAGATGTCATTTCTTTGTGCACATTTCTATCGTTTTTTCTACGAGTTAAATATTACAATTGTAAGTGTAGCGCATATTTGTAGTATGCAATAGTGAGCGATGTAGAAGTACCGATTTAGCGCAAGGCGAGACCTTGTACTAAAAGGATGAATTATGAGTTGGCACTACTCACAGGGTGCCAAGTTATGCTTTGCGCTACAGACAAGCGAGGGTCTATACTCTGTCTTTAGGCCGTCATTTCATATTAATTACTCCTCTCTCTCTCTCTCTCTCTTTAGTTTTCTCTCAGTCAAAGTCTCCCCCCTCTCTCCCTCTTTCTCCATCTCTCTCTCTCTTTCTCCTCTCTATCTATCTCTCTTCCTTTCTCCTCTCTATCTATCTCTCTTCCTTTCTCCTCTCTCCCTCCTCTCTCTCTCTCTCTCTCTCTCTCTCTCTCTCTCTCTCTCTCTCTCTCTCTCTCTCTCTCTCTCTCTCTCTCCCTCTCTCTCTCTCTCTCTCCCTCTCTCTAGTCTCCTCTTTCATCCTTGACCTCATCTTTGTACATCTTGCCTTTCGCGTTTTGCTTTATTTCTTAATTTTCCTTTATTTTCAATCTAGTCTTTTGAATTTCAAATGTCTTTTCTCTTGCCATTTCTTCCTCTTTTTCCCCTCGCTGTGATTCGCCTCTTTTCCTCACCTTACCTCTCCATTTGCCATCTTTCCTCCCCCTCTTCTTCCTTGTCCGTCTTCCCTCAGCCTTCTCTCGCCTTGCTTCCCTGCTCTTCTCCCCCTCTGTCTCCCCTCTCCCAGCCACTCGCTTTATACTAATACTTCTGGTGTCTCCCCTCCCCACCCCCTCTTCCGCTCTCTTCACTTTATTCACCATCATCGTAATTATTCTCGCTATTATCTCCTATTTCCCTTTTATAGCCGTCTTTGGCTTCCCCTTGTCTTTTGTTCGTGTTTATTCCTTTATTCGACTTTCCGTCTTTTTTTTCGTATGTATATCGTTTCTTTTTTCTTTCCTTGTTTTTCTATTTTCTTAGTTAATTTAATATCTTTTGTTGTCCTCTCTCTCTCTCTCTCTCTCTCTCTCTCTCTCTCTCTCTCTCTCTCTCTCTCTCTCTCTCTCCCTTTTTTTTTTTTTTTTACATCTTAATGGTGTCGGGTTAAACCACAAGCAGAACAACGAGGTATTTAGCTCTAATTGGCTCGTTAGTAAGATGTGGGACAGAGGTCAGTTCGACGTCGTAAACAGGTCGAGTGACCGTGACACCGTTAGTTCCTGTGCCTCGTTCGCCGGCACTGATATTCAAGTTTTCTCTTGTTTTATTTACTTTTTCTTCTTCTTTCACTTGGTTCTGCTGTCTCTTCACGTTCAAATTTCAGCCCGCCCCCCTCATTTCCTCCCTTCTACTTCTTTTCCTCCCTCCCCACACAGAGCGCCGCAAAGTAGCAATTTGTTCCTATTTGCACAAACCACTTTGCTCTTTGGGCGGTGGGACTTGCGGGCGGGGTTAGGTTGAGAAGAGAATCGGTTCCATATGTTCACTGCCCCATTTCTCTCTCACTCACTCGCACTCACTCACTCACTCTCTGTCTGTCTGTCTCTCTCTCTCTCTCTCTCTCTCTCTCTCTCTCTCTCTCTCTCTCTCTCTCTCTCTCTCTCTCTCTCTCTCTCTCTCCCTCTCCCTCTCCCTCTCCCTCTCCCTCTCCCTCTCCCTCTCCCTCTCCCTCTCCCTCTCCCTCTCCCTCTCCCTCTCCCTCTCCCTCTCCCTTCTCCCTTCTCCTCTCTCTCTTCTCTCCTCTCTCTCTCTCATCACAATTCCATTATCATCATATCTATTTTTTGTTTCCGTTCCTGGCCCGCCTCCCCCGTCCCGCTCATGAAAATTCATTACCGTGATCCCTCGATCCTTTTCCTCCTCTCCCTCTAACCCCCTTTATCCTTCTCCTTCCCCTCTCCCTCTCCCCTCTTTCCTCGAAGAAAACTTCCGCGAAGTTTCACTCAAATTATCTCTTATCTTTCACCTCTGGTGCCCAAACTTCGGCCGCGCGGCGCTTAGCGAGTGGGGTGGGGTGGGATGGGGGTGGCTCTTCCCCCCCCTCTCTCTCCCTCTCCCTCTCTCCCTCTCTCCTTCTCTCTCTCTCTCTCTCTCTCTCTCTCTCTCTCTCTCTCTCTCTCTCTCTCTCTCTCTCTCTCTCTCTCTCTCTCTCTCTCTCTCTCTCTCTCTCTCTCCCCCCCTCCCTCCCTCTCTCTCTCTCTCTCTCTCTCTCTCTCTCTCTCTCTCTCTCTCTCTCTCTCTCTCTCTCTCTCTCTCTCTCTCTCTCTCTCTCCCCCTCCCTCTCTCTCTCTCTCTCTCTCTCTCTCTCTCTCTCTCTCTCTCTCTCTCCCCCTCTCCCTCCCTCCCTCTCTCTCTCTCTCTGGGGGATGAAGTTGAATTAGCCTTTTATAAGTCTCAATTAAGTGATCTGATTTTTCATGAGCATTTTTGATTTGTTTATCTTTAATCATATATATGTATATATATATATATATATATATATATATATATATATATATATCTGTAATGAAGTGGATTTATATTTTTCGGTTACATAAGTGTTGATTAAGTGTTCTAATTCTTCATAGCATAATTGCTGTTATTTTTAAATCGAGCTCAAAGAAAACGGACACGCAGACGTAATAGATTGAAGCCATTATTTCTCCTGACTTCAGTTTTGCAGTCAATATGTAGATGTCATTTCTTTGTGCACAATTCTATCGTTTTTTTTCTATCTTCTACGAGTTAAATATTACAATTGCAAGTGTAGCGCATATTTGTAGTATGTAATAGTGAGCGATGTAGAAGTACCGATTTAGCGCAAGGCGAGACCTTGTACTAAAAGGATGAATTATGAGTTGGCACTACTCACAGGGTGCCAAGTTATGCTTTGCGCTACAGACAAGCGAGGCTCTATACTCTGTCTTTAGGCCGTCATTTGATATTAATTACTCCTTTCTCTCTCTCTCTCTCTCTCTCTTTAGTTCTCTCTCAGTCAAAGTCTCCCCCCTCTCTCCCTCTTTCTCCATCTCTCTCTCTCTCTTTCTCCTTTCTATCTCTCTCTTTCTCCTCTCTATCTCTCTCTCTTCCTTTCTCCTCTCTCCCTCCTCTCTCTCTCTCTCTCTCTCTCTCTCTCTCTCTCTCTCTCTCTCTCTCTCTCTCTCTCTCTCTCTCTCTCTCTCTCTCTCTCTAGTCTCCTCTTTCATCCTTGACCTCATCTTTGTACATCTTGCCTTTCGCGTTTTGCTTTATTTCTTAATTTTCCTTTATTTTCAATCTAGTCTTTTGAATTTCAAATCTCTTTTCTCTTGCCATATCTTCCTCTTTTTCCCCTCGCTGTGATTCGCCTCTTTTCCTCACCTTACCTCTCCATTTGCCATCATTCCTCCCCCTCTTCTTCCTTGTCCGTCTTCCCTCAGCCTTCTCTCGCCTTGCTTCCCTGCTCTTCTCCCCCTCTGTCTCCCCTCTCCCAGCCACTCGCTTTATACTAATACTTCTGGTGTCTCCCCTCCCCACCCCCTCTTCCGCTCTCTTCACTTTATTCACCATCATCGTAATTATTCTCGCTATTATCTCCTATTTCCCTTTTATAGCCGTCTTTGGCTTCCCCTTGTCTTTTGTTCGTGTTTATTCCTTTATTCGACTTTCCGTCTTTTTTTTCGTATGTATATCGTTTCTTTTTTCTTTCCTTGTTTTTCTATTTTCTTAGTTTATTTAATATCTTTTGTTGTCCTCCCTCCCTCTCTCTCTCTCTCTCTCTCTCTCTCTCTCTCTCTCTCTCTCTCTCTCTCTCTCTCTCTCTCTCTCTCTCTCTCTCTCTCTCTCTCTCTCTCTTCTCATCGTTTTCATTCCCGTCTCTCTTTCCCGCTCCAATTCTCTTTGCTCTCTCCTATTCTCTTATCATGCCCTCTTCCTTCTTCTTCTTCCTCTCCTCTCTGCCTCCCTCCTCCTCCTCCCCTCTCCCTCTCTCCCTCCTTTCGCTTCCTTCTCTCTCCTCCTTCCCCCTCCGATCTCCCGCTACGGTCCATCCCCTTCCTCCTTACTCTTCCTCCCCTCTTCTCCCCTCCTAACTTTCGCTTCGGTCTCTCCTCCTCCTCCCCCCGGTCCCTTTCCCCTCTCCCTCCCCCCGGTATGTCCCCAGAGCCCCCAAGGAAAATCAGCCTCTGCTCCGGCTGAATGAATGAAAACTGGTCGAGACTGGACCGCAACGTCGGGAGGGGGTGGGGGTGGAGGTGGAGAGGGGGGGGGGGTGGAGAGGTGGAGTGAGGGAAGGTGGTTTAGGAAGGGATGGGGGAGGGTGGTGGGAGAGGTGGTCTGAGGGATGGGGATGGGAAGGGAGATGGATGGTGGGTGGGAAGGGATAGATGAAGAGGTGGGGGGGATTTGGGAGAGGTGGGGTAGGGGAGTAAAGGAGGGAGGGTGATAGGTAGGGGAGGGGGTAAGGGAGGGCGATTGTGGGGGAGTGGAGAAGGGAGAGGGGAATGCTTGGGACGAGGGAGGGGGGTAGGAGGTAGAAGCCTCTTGACGAATCAACGTGATCGAACTACAGTAACTCGTTCTAGCTATCGGTTTTATTTCCGATTTTAGATTCCTTCCCCCCCCTTTTTCCGGTCTTTCTTCTCCGTCTATTGTATCGCTTTCGTCTTTTCCAAAATTTGCATCATGGTGTTTTCTCTTTTTTTCTTTCGTTATTTTTTTGTTCTTGTTTTTTACTTGTCCTAATTAATTCAAATTATGTTTGGTGAAGATAATGGAAAAATGTTTGATAGGGGAAGAAGGATATGGTTCTCCCCTCCACTCCTCCTCTGCCCCTTCCCCTCTCCCATACCTCATCCCCCCCATTTCATCCCTCTTCTCCCCCCTTCATCTTCCCTTCCTTCCTTCTTCCCAAATCTCTTTTCCCCCTCCCATTCCCCTTATCCTTCCCCCCCCCTTCTTTACCTCTTCTCCCCTTCCCCCTTCCCTCTGTCTCATTCCTCTCCTTTCCCTCTCCCATCCCTCTTCCTATACCTCTCATCCTCCTTCCCATTCCCCCTCCCACACCTCTTTCCCCCCTTCCCCTTCCCTTTTCTCCCTCTCCACTCCCATACCTCTTTTTCCCCTCCCCCTTCCCCTCTCTCATACCTCGTCTCCCCCTCCCGCTTCACCCTTCTCATACCTCGTCTCTCCCTCCCCTTCCACCTCCCCCTCCCCCTCCCGTTCTTGGGCGGGCGGGAGGGAAGTTAAGTCAGGTTCGTCCTCTCCTTTTGCACTTATTGGACCATAAACATGTTTCTGAGAAAAAGTGAAAGAAAAAAGAAAGATGAAAGAAGACACGGGAGGATAACGAAGGAATGGAGGAAGTAAAATAAGTTCGAGAACCTTCTTCCTCAGGCTATATTCTCTAGGTCCTTCTTCCCCGCGAAAGAAAAAGAAGGAAAATAAATAATAAGGTAAAAAAAAATGTATATAGCAAACTCGAAAAAATCCGTCCTCTTGTTTAGGTCCTTTACCTCTCTTCCTCTTATCCCCCTCCCCCTCCCCCCTCTCCTCGTAACAACATTGAGTTAGGGCGAGTGATGCTTCAGCCATAGCCGAGCGGGGTCCCTGATGTCGTTATACTAAGGGGGGGGGGGATGATTTGGAGAACCTGGGATAGGGTGGAGGGTCTTTAAGGGAACTGGTATGGGAGTAGGAAGGAAGGGGGTTTATTTGGGACCCGGGATTGGGGCGGTGAGGGAGCGTGGGCGGGTGATGGGGAAGAGGAAACACACCCGGCTTGGTGGTCGTGTGCTTGCTTATTCCGTCTCTGTAAGAAAATCATGAGTCGACGAGGCAGGTGTCATGTCTTCAGCCCTTTTACGCCTTCTCATTTATCATTTTCAGCATCATTGTCGTTTTACTCTCGTATTCGCCACACTATATCTCTTCTGTTTACTCTGTAGTATTCCCAGGTTCAGTCGAACCACGGACGGTGAACAACCAATCATATCCGGAGACCTGTCCTCGCAAGCGAAACACCAGTTGCACACGTCGGTGGTGAATTGTCGTGAAACTTGGAAAGATTTGGCTTTTGCAAGAAGCAGTGCTGACGAGGACCGAAACAAAGATCTTAAAAAGTCTACACTGAGAGAAGCCCTTCGACGGAACCGAAGATATCCCACTGAAAAATAAAAATTCGAAGAAAAGAAAAGGAAAAGACTTAGGCTTACTTGCGTGCCCGTCACATGCCCAGGGACCACGTGTATGCGTGCGGTCGACCTTCCCATAACAGGGTATACAGGAGCTGCTTTACCCACGGGGTCCCTTCCCTCCCATTTCCCTCTTCCTCCACGAAGTTCCGAGGGGCCCCAGAGGCACCGCGGCTCTCAGGAAGGAGAGGAAGATGGGGCATGGCAGCTAATGTCTTCCTAATGGTTGCCCGAAATATGCTCGATATTTCGTGGGTGACGCCACCCGCGAGCAGCGCATACCTCTGTGGGCTGTGACATTTTTTTATGTCCCATTCTAGTTAGTGCTAGTACTTGTTTCTCTCTCGAGGGACCCTTTGCTAATTGATAGTCTCAGACAGTAGTTGTTTTAGGGTTATTTCCTGCTAGTTTATATGTTGAGCGATAGCTAAGCAGATTATTAGTGATCGGTTCTTTATTGGTCGTTTAAGATCTCTTTAAAGATCTGTTTATCCGGTTAAGCTGTGTGATTTTCATGCCGTTGGGTTACGTATTAAGAATGGACAACGTAGGTCCCTCGCCCCGTAGATCGACGTCCAAAGGACATTATCGCTTCATAAAACATGAACATTAGCGGGACAGCGGACGCATTATTGCGTCATTGGCGCCGTCGGAAACACAATGTTACTTTAACACGTGATTTGGAACGCAGGTGTCGGCGTTATGGGAAGTTATTGTGAATTTGGATGTGTACTCAGTGTCTCTCAAGGGGTGGCGTTCAAGTTATTGTCTCTGATCGATTTTAGATAGATTCCAGGCTGACACATGGCCATATGATGGCGTCACTTTTGTATAGATATTCATGCGATATTTATGATGATTTGTAATTAATGTAATCAATGGTGACATTTAGAGCTGTTTTGCCATTGTTTATTGTATTATTGATGTATTTACAGTACAGGCATACATGTATTTATTTTTATTTCTTCACCTTTTCAGTTTTTCCTTTCCTGTTTTTAGTTACCGTAACTTAAGAGTCGTATAAGCATGCTTAGTTCCGCGAACTTTCCTTCGCTCGTAATGAAACACCACGGCGCTCGGAAACGACCGTGTTCAGGAATCCCCAAATCCGTCCGCCGCGTTTATTCACACGGACCCGCCCGTCAGCACCCCGTTAGCTCCCTGCTGCATCGTCGTGCTGCCCTCCCTCGCCCGCAGAACAGCGGCTCCTCTACGATGTACGACCCACGAGGTGTTTCATTGTTATGGCTGGCTTTGCGCTGTTTATGCTAGTAATTTAGGAAATGAAGGTTGTTGATCGATTGGCATTAACTGCTCCCGTGTGACTCTGGTTCCGAGGCGGCGGTGAATGCACGGGTGAGCGCAGGTAACTTTGTTTTTATTGGGAGGCGTGCTGGAAGGTGGCTTGAGGTGTTTGTTGTTTTTACGGAGTGGTTCCGACCGCGGCAAGTGAAGGTGGGGGAAGGACAGACAGACACATAGATAAATGAATAGATGGATAGTTGGATAGACCAAGAGCAACAAACATGTAGAAAAGTAGAGCGACAAACATAGGTAAGTAGATTGATAAGAATCTGGTTTATCTCTCCGACTGTCGAGGGAAGAAAGTAGTATATCATTTAGTGAAGAAGAACCACAAGGAAATAAACCAGTCTGAGACGACAGAACTCGCTTTCAAAGTACACATCAAGAATATGTATAAATAGAATAATGATCATGATAATGATGATATCGATGATGACAATACGATGATGATAAAGCAAAGCCCATAAATTGAATTATGGAAGTTTCCCCGTAAATCCACATAAATAGATAATTTCTCGTGTAGAACACAGGTGAGTGGGGGAGGCCAGTTATACCCCGAAGCCTCTGTCATGATATACGATATGCTTGGTGAAATATGAGGCATTGAAATTCAGGAATGGCGGAGCTTATTGAGGAAGGAGATGAAGAGAAAAAACGTGGGGGAGATTGCTTTTTGAAGAGCAAGAGAGAGGGATAGGGAAGGAAGAGAAGAGAGAGATAGGGGGAGAGGGGAAATGAGAGTTAGGGGAAGAGAGTAGGCAGGTAAGGAGGGGGGAGAGAGGAAGGGAAGAGATTGAGTGAGAAGTGAAGAGAGGGAGAGAGAGAGAGAGAAAGAGAGAAGAGAACAAATAAATGGACATCGAGAGAGGGGAGATGAAGGAGGGAAGAGGCGTATGAAAACAAGGGGAGAGATAAAGAAAAGAAATGATGCATGAGTGCAAAACGGAGTTGAGTTGTGAGGGTCCTGAGGGAGCCATCAACCCACCTGATGATAATGAGAAAGGTAATGGCCCCTTTTTAGATTGTAGGACCCCCTCCCCCGCCCTCCCCCGCCCTCCCCCCTTACCTCTCACCCCATGCCCGATTTTTAAGCACGTTTTATGTATACGCTGATAGCCTTAGGGGTCAGTGCTAAAGGGGAGAGAAGTAGGAGGACGAAGATGAAGAGAAGAAGGTGAAGGAGAAGGAGACGAAGAAGGGGAAAAGTAAAAGAAAAAGAAAGAAGAAAAAAAAAATTAGAAATAGGAAGGAGAAATGGGAAGAGTGAAAGAGAGAGAGGGACAAAGACAGAGACGTATTTAAGAGAAAAGAGAGTGAAGAGAAGGAAATAAAATAAAAGTGAAAGAAAAGAGAAGGGAAGGGAAGAAAGAGAAGAGGAGAAACGTAGTAGAGAACGCGATGAAATGAATATCTCCAGGCTCTAATATCGACCCGAGGTGCCTGAGGGACTTTGACCTTGCATTGCCCACCAATCGCTCTCCTTTTCCCTCCTAGTTTTTAAGTCCGAGAGATAAACAGCGAGAGAATTTCGGTTTGGTTTCCCCCTCCTGCCCCCTCTTTTCTTCCTTTCTCTCTCTCTTTTACTTTCTCTCTCTCTCTCTCTCTCTCTCTCTCTCTCTCTCTCCCTCCCTTCCCCTTTCTACCATTCCTATCCCCTTTTCTCTCCACCTTCCCCCTGCCATCTCCCTCTTTCGCCGCCATTACCTAATTCTGCCTCGGCGGTGACCTTTGGCACATCCTTGACACGCGGCTCTCGGCTCTCGGGGAACGCCGGAGATGTGAACAGATTTATGCTGATTGTTTTTCTGGCGTCTCGGTTTTGCCCTCGGAAGGAGTCACGCATTTGGCTTGAGTGTTCAGATTTCAGATGCCAGTGTTAGTCATGCTAGAGGCTGTGGGGATGCCATGTCATAGCCTCTTTGTGAACTGTTCTGGTTTATGTTCATTGATAGTTTCGTAACTCTTGCATTGGCAGTTGTAGGAAATACTCTGAGTTTGAATTGCAATACCACCCCTTCCTTTTTTAGAATGTTAAATGGTCAAAATCAAGGAAGTTGCGTAGATATTTTATGGCTGCGAAAGGGAATGGCGTTCGGTGTTTTGTAGGTTCGGTATATTGTATGTTTCTGCGTGTTTGTAATAACGGCCAGACTTTACGGTGCACACGTGATTCACTTGTGAAATCTTCATATTTTCTTTTTTCGTTAACGCCTTCGCTCGTACGAACACCACGGCGCTCGGAAACGACCGTGTCAGAATCCCCAAATCCGTCCGCCGCGTTTATTCACACGGACCCGCCTGGTCAGCACCGTTATTCCGCTGCATCGTCGTGCTGCCTCCTGCCTGTAGAACAGCGGCTCCTCTACGATACGACCCACGAGGTGTTGCATTGTTATGGCTGGCTTTGCGCGCTTATGCTAGTAATAGAAAATGAAGGTTGTTGACGATTGCGGCATTAACCGTCTGTAAAGACTTGTCTGAGGTGGCGGTGAAGGCACGGTGAGCGCAGGTAATTCAGAGCTTATTGGGAGGCGTGCTAGCGGTTTGAGGTGTTTTGTTTGCTTTGTTGAGCGGTCTGACCGCGGCAAGTGAAGGTGGGGGAAGGACAGACAGACACATAGATAAATGAATAGATGGATAGTTGGATAGACCAATATAACAAACATGTAGAAAAGTAGAGCGACAAACATAGGTAAGTAGATTGATAAGAATCTGGTTTATCTCTCCGACTGTCGAGGGAAGAAAGTAGTATATCATTTAGTGAAGAAGAACCACAAGGAAATAAACCAGTCTGAGACGACAGAACTCGCTTTGAAAAGACATCAAGAATATGCGGCAATAGAATAACATCATGATAATGATGATATCGATGATGACAATACGATGATGATAAAAGCAAAAAGCCCATAAATTGAATTATATGTAAAGCCTCTAAAATCCACATAAATAGATAATTTCCGTGTAATAGCAGTATGGGAGGCCAAGAAGTACCCCGAAGCCTCTGTCATGATATACGATATGCTTGGTGAAATATGAGGCATTGAAATTCAGAATGGTGAGTTGATGAGGAAGGAGATGAAGAGAAAATGGGGAGATTGCTTTTAGAGCAAAGAGAGGGATAGGGAAGGAAGAGAAGAGAGAGATAGGGGAGAGGGGAAATGAGAGTTAGGGGGAAGAGAGTAGGTAAGGAGGGGGAGAAGGAAAGGGGAAGACGGAGTG